>PVJL010003715.1:0-149182 GCA_004026885.1 Lyroderma lyra | reverse complement strand
TTTTTTTTTTTTTTTTTTTTTTTTTTTTTTTTTTTTTTTTTTTTTTTTTTTTTTTTTTTTTTTTTCAGTGAAGACAGTAGAGGTCTATTTAAGGAAATAGCACCAAGCTGGGAGACACAGGTGAGCTAGTGCTCTTAAGACCTGGCTCTCTGATTGCATGTAGGTTATAGATTATATAGGGCAAAATCATAAGACACCATAGGTTTAGGGTTCCAAGTCATGTTGGAAGTTGATTGGTCAGAGGTGAGGAAAGGGTAATGAAGCATTTCTTCAAGTCTTGAGTCATTTCCAGAGTTCCACTGTTCGGTCTTATTGGAAAGTAGCCAGGGTGTCATTCCCATTTAGAGCTCAGGAGCTTGAGTCAGGCTGAGGCTCCACTGCCCACTCCTTCAAGGTCTGCTGAATTGCGGTCAGAATTGGCCTCCCTCGACCCCCTCTGGGAAATGGGTGTCCTCGTCGACACGATGTCCAGGTTCTTGGTATCTTGAGCAAAGAACTGAACGAGACACACACAAAAGTAAAGTGGTGAAACAAAGAGACAGTTTATTGAAGAGAAAGTACACTCCAAAGAGGTAGGAGCGGGCGGGCTCGAGCAAGGAGAATGGCTCAGGAGCCAAAGAGCTTTTTCTTTATGCTTTCTTCTAGGAGTTTTATGATCTCAGTTCTTACATTTAAGTTTTTAATCCATTTCGAGTTAAGTTTTATGAGTAGTGTAAGATAGAGTTCTAGTTTTATTGTTTTGTATGTGAATATCCAATTTTCCAGCTCCATTTATTGAAGAGACTTGTGTTTTCTCCATCAAATGTTCTTGTCTTCCTTGTCAGATATTGGTTGACCAGATAGGCATGAGTTCACCTCTGGGCTCTCAGTTCTGTTCCATTGGTTTATGTGTCCATTTTTATGCCTGTATCAGACTGTTTTTATTGTTATAAATAAATTCTATGGGTGAACGTACAGCATGGTGACTATGGTTAACAATACTGTATTGTATATTTGGAAGTTGCTAAGAAAGTAGAGCTAAAAAGTTATCACAGGAAAAATATTATCACTATGTGAGTATGAGGTGATAGATGTTAACTAAATTTTTTTGAGGTAATCATTTTGAGATATATATAGATATATAGATACATAGATATAGATATATAAAATCACTATGTTATTCACCTTAAACTTGTACAATGTTTAATGTCAATTATATTTCAGTAAAACCGGAAAAAATAAAATCAAAATAATTTCATGTACAGATTTGCAAAAAATCAAAACTTTGGCAATAACAGTGTTCTCAAGGATATAGAGCAATGAGAATTTGCATATCCTGCTTTGGCAGTGTAAATCATTGCAATTTCTTTGAAGGACAATTTGGCAATCCTTCATATAGCTGAAGGCATTTATATCGTGCCACCCAGGAGCTCCACTCCTAGATGCAGACTTTCTTACACATGTATGCAAGAAAACATATCTGATATGGCTCACAGAAGCATTATTAATAAGCACAAAACAATGAAGATGACCTTAAGGATGATAAAGAGAAGGGTACATATGTAAATTGTATAAGAGTCACACAATGGAATACTATACAGTAGTTAAAAATTAATGAAGTAGAGATACATATATCCACATGATGAATCTCAAAAAAATTTTTAGGCGAAAAGAGCAAGTTTTAGAGGAATGTTACAAGATGACACATATAGTTATAAATATGTGAAATAATGGTATATCTTATTTCATTTGGTATTTAAGGAGGCTGAAAGGGGAGAGTGGATGCAATTGGGAAGGGGCTATATGGAGATTTAAATATTATGCAGTTGTAATGTTTTATTCTTTAAGAGGAACAGTGGGCACGGTTAAGTATGAGGTGTTATTCTTCATACATTTTCTATATGAACTATTTAAACATGAATTTAAAGGAGCAGCCTTTAATTGTCTATACTGAACCATTAGCTGTTGATGAAAACTTTGTCTCAGAGTGTTCCCAATATTTTCAAAAAATTTATCTCTGCATTAATAACAAAGCTCTCTTCTTCTAATGAATGGGTTTTGTTTGTTTGTTTGTTTGTTTTTGTTTTTGTTTTTTGAGGCCTGGTAGAGAGTGCTGCCAACTGTAGGGTAGAAAGGAAGGAGCTTAGGAGGCATGAGGGAGCAGAGAGGTGTAGGGTAGGGAAGACAGATCTTGCAGGGTAGAGAAAGGCACCTCAGAAGGGGGACATATCTCTTGGAATCTGATGGCAAAATAAAGAAGAAGCTAAAGATAAGAGTCAGAAGAATACCACGAATCCCCAGCCATGCAAACAAGGTGCCATTTACTTTGGGTTTTTTTAACTGCACTTCACCATAGCAACAGGAGAGGGCGCACTGGAGCCAAGAAACGGAATAAGCCGTGAAACACCTTAGCCCCACCTGTTACTGCTGGTCAGGAAAATCGAACACACTTCATAAACAGTAATAAACACAGCATTCAGAATGCAGAAAGTATAAATCAGACTTTTTCAAGTAACGAAAATGCTTTTTTAAAGACTCACAAAAGAAGAAAACTTAATACAACACTCCAACATGAATTAAATTTAATCCAAGTAGAAATTAGAGAAACAAGAGAACACAAATTTAAATTTCCAAATAGAAATAGACCATTGCAAAAAGAGCTGACAGAATACTGAAAAGAAATAGAATCAAAAGACAAAAGTGATTTCAAAACTAACTAAAACAAAGTTGCGTGTGAGACAATAGATGCAAAGTATTTCAATGGATACAGAGAACATGAATAAAAGAGCGAAGACAAGGAAACCAGAGAAAGAGAGAAGAGATCCCAAAACAAAGTGATAATCATAAAAGGCAGAAAAAGTTCCAACATAGGAATAAATGGAGACTCTCAAGAAAGCCGAACAAAATAAAACACTCAAAATGAACTATTATTTAAAATTACACCCCATGAAAATTTCCCTGAAACAAAATATGGAGGGGTGTATTGAAAGAACCTATCATATGCTTGGGAAAATTGATCCATAATAGTCAAGTTAACAATACAATGCTTAAGCATAAGTTTCACCAAGAATAATGTTATTTGAAGATAGACTGGGGTAAGTTAAAAATGTATATTGTAAAGTCTAGGGCAACCACTAAAACAGTAAAAGAAAAACATGGCTAATAAGGCAATAGAGGAGGAATATAGAAACTATTTTTAAATATTCTGTTCATTCAAAAGAAAACAGGGGAAATGGAACAAACCACAGATAGGACAAATTGAAAACAATCGCAAAATAATCAATTCGATTCAACCATATCCATGATTACATTAAAACAAGTGCAGGGTTAAAATGTCACTCCCTAAAATGTCCTTCTAGCTCTCATAAGAAGAAAATAAAATAACCAAATTTATTGCTTTAGAAATATAAACATCATCTAATTGAATAGTAATCTTGAATGCCTATTATTATTCATTACTGGCCAATAGGGAAAACCTTTACCATGCTTCAAATTCCTGTAAGTGCATATCATCCGACCTCATAAATTGCTTAGAAGGTGGTGAAAATGAACATTCCTTCCACTGAATCATGAAAGTTTTGGCCCCATCTGGCAAAATGAGCAGAGCCACCTCCTGCCCAAGGAAAGCAAATCAGCTTAAAAACTGCACCAGGCTTTTGGTATAAGTAGTTCACGACTTTTGGGTTCCTGGAGGGAAAATTCAAATATATTTAACATTAGACATATGAATTAACTTGTTCAAACTGAATTTGGTGTGTTTTCATGGAAATCTTTATGAATTATAAGGAGAATATGTTCAACTACAAAGTGATCACCAATTTTTCCAATGAGAAAAGCCACAAAAAGGAGGGGGGGAGAGTTTACGGTTTTGGGTTTGTTTGTTTGTTTTTGACAATTTGAATATGTTAACTTTTCGGGATGTAGGTGAAATAGTCAAGTATCTCTATATAACATGTAGGAAGTACGTTTCACATGTACCTTTCACAATTTGGAGAATAGTTTTAGAGCAGCTTATGGGCAGCTTTGACCCCTGTGTCTTCATGATCACGAGACCCACTTTTCAAGCCTTCAGCTTTCCTGAGCACATAGTAGTAACACCCGGACTTGAGTTATGATTCTATTACAAAATCATAACCACACATGGTGATGAATTTATAATAAAATACTTGGTATAGATTACCAGCTCATAAAAAAGGGGTGTTATTTGTGCTGGACCCTGTGAGTAAGTGTGTGTGTCTGTGTGTGTGTACAGAGAGAGAAGCATTCATGGCTGGATTTTTTCTGGACAGCCCATATATATGTACGTGTGTGTGTGTGTATGAAGTTGGACAGTTAAGTTCAGGAACTCATCCTAGAAAAAGTGCTACACACCTCACTGCTGAGTATCACTACGGCCCCCTTCGAAGTCCTCCCCTTGGGAAGCTGTGCACCGATGCCAGCACCTAGTCCACCCTTCAGAGCAGTTTTGGAACTCTTTCTCTGGAATGGCCATCAGAGCTGTGGTCATGCCCAAAATCTGACAATTAAGTCCACAAACTTGCTGCTGTGCGCTTACATGGGCAGCACTGTACATACAAGTTGGTAAGGTGTATAGCACCGTTTCTAGGATGAGTTGGGAAATTAATTGTCCGACCTAGTGTGTGTGTGTGTGTGTGTGTGTGTGTGTGTGTGTGCCGGAAAGTATCCAGCTGTGTAATATGAAAAATAGAAGCATTTATGGGTGGATTCTTTCTGGACAGCCCTTGTATTTGTGCTTGCCATGATTTAAGCACTTCCTATAAAGTTCTCAAAATGATCATTAAAGTGTTTACAAAAATATATAATCATTCCAAATGTGAGGCTATCAGCCCTAGTATAATGATGAAACCTGTTTCTCTCTTTTTTTTTAAGGACCTACCAGTTTTGCGAGTTGATCTCCATCCAAAACTAACACTGACTGTGATGTTTTCAGATAACATGTTTTCTCTAAAGAGGATTTGGCTTTTTATAATAAAATAATTGAGGGAACACTCATAATACGAGATACTTTACACAAACTTGAAGCACAAGTTTAAACTTCTTTGCAGCGGGGTATGCAGGAAATGACAATTTTCAAAGAAAAACTCCTTGCCTCAGATTTGGGCAATTAGGTTAATAATTGCTGATTTAAAGATACAAACAAAAAGGACCAATTTTAATTTTTCTTTCAAAGAAGAACATTTGTACTTGAAGCTATGTTTCTACTAATCAACCCAATCTTTGACAAATTCATTTATCAGCCCTAAATGAGAATCAAACATAAGTACTTGCCATTTCCTTGAAAAATGCCCAAGCCATTTTTTAAGGAGTACAGAAACCTTCAGTGGAGGCTGCCACAGCTTGGCAAAAACTACATAGCAAATGGGTGACTTCTGAACCTCGTTTGCTTTTGGCTGTTGAAGAGCCTAGCACAGAGGTGTCCAACCTTATGGCTTCCCTGCACTACATTGAAAGAAGAATTGTCTTGGGCCACACATAAAATACACTGTTTTGGCATGGACCCATAGGCGAGTTTTAAATTTTTCTACTCTGGATAATTTCCTAAATGTTCTTTAATGAGCATGTATTACTTCCAAATGAACAAAAGAAAAAGAAATGCATCCAGTGTCTCCTCTTTGAAATCCACTTGGATCCCATTTTCCAATATATCCGTTTCATTCCGGTAATACATTATTCCTACCTTTGTGTCATAGGGCTTGATCAAAATTTTAGTAACAGAACTTATTTTGTCATTATTGAGAAGTCTATTCTTATTGGTTTGTGAGTATTCCTAGTATTCATTCATTCGTCAAGCCACCCATCTATCCTGGAGCTGTGGTGCTAAGAGAGGCAAAGACAGCTCAACAAGGCGGGGCTCTGCATCCCTGCACTCGTGGTCTTGGGGGTGGGGGGCGTGAAAAATAAGAAAAGAGACTCCTACAACAGAGGGTGACCCAGGGCTGATGTGAAAGTGCTCTGAGGACATATCAGGGGAAGGACTCCTGATCCAGGTGGGACGGGGTGGAGAAGGGGAGGGGAGGCTTGCGTGGAAGTGAAGCCAAGTTAAGCAGAGGAGGAAGGTGGCGGCCCACCAGGAAAAGGGCAGCTTGCTTGGTGGAGAGGGCGGCAGGCAGCCATGGAGAGCGGTGGTTGATGGGAGAAAGCCAGATGCTGTGAGAGTCTCAAGGAAGGTCTGGCGGGGGTAGGGGTGGGAGGCTCTCAGAGGAGAGACCCACGGAACAAACAATGACGAGGTCACGGAGGGCCGTGTAGGACATCGGATGGCATTGAAGCTTCATCTCCAGGATGACGGGCAGCTTCTGAAGAGTGATCTAAGCGACTCAGCTTTCAGATTTGTTCTTTAGCAAACTCGGTCTGGCCGCAGTGGGCAAACTGGATTAGAAGGGACAGGAGTGGAGACTGGGAACCAGTGTGGAAGTTACTGTGATCGTGTGGAAGGGGACAGAAGTAGCCTGGCCTGGGGTGGCCACTGTGGAGATGGAGATCGTGGAGAGCTTGGAGATATATCCTCTTCCAGGAGCAAACGTAGTACTTGGGGAGCAAGGAAGCATGTGGATTTTGATCCATTTCAAGATGAAGCCCACGTCCCACACTTTGCAAAAAGCTTTCCCTAATTTCTCCCACCTATAGAATTCTTTTCCCCGTCCGTGTTTTGTCATCAAATCACGTGCTGCTGGGCCCTGTTACTCACTTCAGCATGAGTTTATTGAGTTACCTTCTTAACTGGATTGTGGGTCCTGGGTGGGAGGGTTGTATCAGTCAGGGTTCTCTGGAGAACAGAACCAACGTGAGATAAGGGATTTCCTTTAAGGAGCTGGCTCAGGCGTTGAAGGAGATGCCCAGATCCGCGGTCAGCAGCGTGGAGCCCCGAGAAGAGGTGAAGGCCTAGTTCCAGTCTGAAGACAGGAGAAGACCAATGTGCCTGCTCATGCCGTCAGGTGGGAGGAGTTGCCTGTTTTTGTTCTAGTCAGGCCTTCAACTGATTGGGTGAGGCCCACCACATTAGGGAGGGCCATCTTCTTTGCTCGGCCTACTATTTCACATGAGAATCTTATCCCAAAAGACCCTCTAGACACACCAGAATAATGTTTGACCAAAGAGCTGGGCATCGCGTGGCCCAGGCAAGTTGACACATAGCATTAGCCATCACTGGGGCCTGCCAGCCCTTCTCAGCTCTTCAGGAGCACCACCTTCCATGCCATGGGCCTAGTGCCAGGTCCCTCCTCCCGCTCCCCGGACGAGCAAGAGCCCAGGCTCGGTCATCTTTGGGGTTTGGGGCAACCTCCGCTCTCAGGCTGCTGTGCATGGAGCCATGGAGCAATGTGAGCAGCAGAAAGAAAAGATGCTCTGAATTAAAGAGCCAGACCCACAATCTAAAAACGTCATCAATGCGGACATGAAGGATCTGGGTGTAAAACGATCGGACAAAACCCAGGGGAGAAGGAGACAATTGAAGGCAAAACGCGGGAGGCGGAGCCGGGGGAGATGCCCGGATCTGGGGGGTGTGGGAGACGTTTCTCCTCTCGGTGGATTGGGTGGGGGCGCTTAGGGTCACCAGCCTGAACCCGAGGTCTTCCTCCCCGGGCTCGAAATCCTTTCCTGTGCGAGCACCCCAGGGCCTGCCGGGAGGAGGCAGTTAGTTACGGTGTCTGAGGGGACAGGAGGTTCTTACCACCACTCGCTTTCTGAGAGCATCAGGAGGCCCGGGTCCCTCTTCTGCCCTGTAGTCACACACTCCATCGCGACGATGGGGACGGTCGTGGGGGTGCCAGGTACAGAACTGCCTGGCACGAAGCAGCTCGCTTATTCCAGAAAAGTTTGTGGAGAGCCTCGCGTGTCCCCGTGTCCCACGTTCCGAGGATTCCCGCAGTGTACGCACCAAGCTTTACCGGCATGGGACTTACTGCCTTCCAGTGGGGGCGAGAGGGTGACAACCATACACAGGGCGAGAGGGTGACAAGATCGGGTTTGTGCTGTCGTCAAAGAAGGGTCTCAGGAAAGCTGCCTTTTAAACAGAGTGAGGCACTTGCCCACGCGGAGGGGAGGGGAAGGCCTGGGGACAGACGTGAGTGTGGCCCCCTCCCCCCGGGCTGGCACCCTGACTCGCTGAGGACGGAGGGGATGGGGTGCAGAAGGGGTGGAGGGTGCCGCGTGTAAGGGTTCCCAGTTTGCTCCGACTGGCCTGGCCTGGCCTGGGGTGGCGACATCCTCCTTCAAGGGCCCCGACTGACATCAGGGTGTCGCTGGAGGTCCTCACGGGTGGCTTTGAGCATTTTCTTACTGGACACATAGGTCAGAAAGACACGCATGTCACACCACTACGCAGTCTAAACATGCACTCTTTCCTACTTAGTTATTTAAAGAAAATGAAGGTAGTGACGCGGTGTATAATACCTTATGAATCTCCAGCCGGGGGGTTCTCAGTCCCTCCGGGCTGCTCGTGGGCCTGCAGTGCTGGGAAACAAGGCAGGTGCCTCCCTGCTTCCCCGGGGATTCAGACCCAGACGTCTGCAGGAGCCCCTCGCACGTGCGTGTTTCAAGGCTGTCCAGGTGACTCCGATGTGACCCCGGGGGTGGGGGTGGGGTGGGGAGGGGCGGGGATCCAGAGTGCTCAGGGGTGCTGGCCTAGCTGATGAAAACCCCTGATGGGACGCGTGAAGACTGACGTGCAGCCGCAGGGTTTGTCTCATTCTCTGCCTCGTCATCCCAACCGGTGTGCAAATTGTGGGGTGGGAACAGTCATCAGGCTGGCGTCCCAGCATACACTGTGGTCACTGGCTGTAGACACAATGCAGTGGTCCCCGAGGGCTGTTGTAGCAAAGTACCACGCACTGGGGAGGAGGAGGGGACTTAAACCACAGAAACATATTCTCTCCCAGCTCTGGAGGCTTGAGGTCTGAAGTCAAAGTGTTGTCAGGGCCATGAAAAATCCTTCCATGTCTCTTGCTAGCTTGTGGTGGTGGTTGGCAATCTCTGGCATGCCTTGGCTAGCAGCCATGTCACTTCCATCCCTGTCGCCTTTGTCATGTCGTCTTCTTCCCTGTGTCTCATCTGTGTCTTCACACATGCTTCTCCTTATAAAGATACTGATCATTGAATTCAGGGCCCACCTAATCCCATATGACCTCATCTGAACTTGATCTCATCTGCAAAGACCCTGTTTCCAAATAACTCACATTCACAAGGCACAGGGGTTAGGACTTCAACATATCTTTTGGAGAGGGGGCAAAATTCAACCTGCAACGGGTGACTTTGTGATATCCACAGGGCACCATTAGCACAGAGCCTGAGAACTGGTTGTTTGTCAAGGACCTATTAAAACACGTGACTTTTTTTTTTTTTAAAGCAAAGTAAAACTATGGACTCCCAGATACAAATAGAAAACTACAAATTTGAGTCACTAAATGTTGAACAAGTGTCTATAAAATGCAACCTATTTATTTAAGTGTTAATTTGTATATGTATAAAAAAGTATTTATAAAATATGTGTGGCCTAGACTTTTGCAACCTTTTTCAAGAATTCCCTGGTATGCATAAGGATTTGCCAAAAGTTTGGAAATCTAAAAATTCTTTTACATATAGCAAAGAAAAATATTAGACAGTAGACTGTCAGTACATTTTGATATATTGCATATAATATGGTTGGGGCCTCCAAAAAGTACAAATGCCAGGAGCTGGCAAATGTTCTCAACCTGGCCCTGATGCTGTTTACATTCGGGCAGCTGATGAACCAAAGTCACGAATAAGCAAAACTGTTTGGAACTGTCTTAGGCAGTCCTTCTGACATCACGGACCGAATTAAATTATTTACACTGGACTGGGTACCCTGGGAACAGCTGGGGCACAGGACCGTATGGCAGAAAAATATGCACTTAAGCCTTGATGAAAAGATCTTATCAGGTCTGTTAATAGCACCACGGCCACATGCCTAGGTGTCGAGTTTTAAATTCAGGTTTCCCAGATTTAAAAACCTACATTGTCTTCCCCGTTCCACTGTATATCCATTTTATCAGGAGACCTGCCGAGAACAGACAAGAGTCCACTCAAGACCGTCCGTTTGAGCGAGACTGCTAGAGAAGAGAGTGCTTTCTGCCCAGTGATACCCAGCTGACCTTTCCTTTCTTTCTGCTCTACCAATGATCTGGCCTATTATTGGGTCTTGGCATGCTCTCGTGACCAACTTAACATGCTCTCCATGCCTGGGGTTCCCAAGATGATCCCCAGATTTGGTAATTTGCTAGGAGGGCTCACAGGACTCAGCCTATAGTTGTGGCTATAATTTATCACAGTGGAAAATACTTAAAGCAAATCAGCAAAGTGAAACCTTTCCCAGGGGTGTCACACAGGATATGCTTAATTCCTCCAGCACTGAGTTGTGACAACATATGTGAAATGTCTACTAAGTAACCTTACTGGACTGTTACATAGGTACCCTCTGCCTAGCACCTTCCAAAATTCCACACTGCAGAATGAAAGCAGCAGGCATGTATTGTTTGGCACAGTTACCACCCTCAATGGGAATGGTGGGAAGTCTCCTGAAATCTAAGTTCCCAGGTGTCAGCTAAAGGCCAGCTTTGCAAGCAGACCTTTCTAAGGATTGTAGTCTTAGAAAGCCCAGCCTTTTGGCTGCCCTGGGCCACATTGGAAGAAGAAGAATGGTCTTGGGCCACACATAACATATGCTAATACTCATGATAGCTGATGAGCTAAAAAAAGTTCTGTGCATAATTCACATAATGTTTTAAGAAAGCTTATGAATTTGTGTTGGGCAGCACTCAGAGCCATCCTGGGCCACATGTGGCCCGTGGGCCACAGATTGGACAAGCTTGCTCTATGACGTTGTCTTCCCTAATCCTGTCCTATTACTTTTGACCACTTACTTCTGCTTTTGCTACTCATGGAGAAGCACAACTTGAAGCCATATGACATTATAATACATTCAAATTGCCCTAGGGAATCTTCTTGGACAAGATGGCAGGTGTCCTGGTTCGTAAAACCTGTGACCTAGGAGCACTCTGATCTGGTTCAGGCATTGTTGGAAGCAGTAGTGGTCTCAGGGAGCAAGTTTGTTGATACTCTGGTGATCTTCATAGAAGAGCTCACTGTTTGGCTTACACAGAGATCAGTCAAAGAGCCTGGTGAGCCCTGTATAATTTGTCCTTAACGGGCTGGCCAAAAGCCTTAGCCACAGGCACTCGTAGTATACAACTGAGGCAATAAAATGTTGCTCAGGATGAAACATACAGCCATATACATGACCGAAGTTCTCCTCACAGCTCTGGAACTGCCTCTGTATGCCAATACCCACCTGCGATGCAGGCTCAGCAGTGGCAGTCAGGCGATGGTTGAATGCTGGGTCTGAATCCTGTAGAAAGCAGAAACCGATAGCATTGGTTTTCAACCTTGATTGCACAATAAAACCCCCTGGAGAATTTCTGCTTTTGCTTTTTGAAAAACAAAAACCAATGCCTGTGGCCCATCCCCCGTGATTATGGCTTAATTGGATCAGGATTATTTTTAAAGTTCCTTGTGATATTGCAATGTGCAACCAGGTTTGAAAACTACTAATCTTGAACAAATAAACAGTTAGCAAGCAATTGCCTGCTTCTATGATGTGCAGTTTAATGGGATGATCTCATGGGTTTCAGATCCCTGGGCAAGAAAGGGTCTTCCACAACATCTTCATACCCCGGTGCCAGGCCCAAGCTTGACAGTCTGGCCCTAGTGCTCCTTCTGCTGTAGTCTAAAACTGGCAGGCATTTGTGTGCTCTAGTTAGAACCCTTCTTCCTGAAGTTTTGTGCCAACATGTGTCATAGAAGAGGACTTGGCAGTTCTCTTGGCAGCGAGGCTATTGCCATTGTGGACCGAGGCCCGTAGGCCAAGTCCAATCACAGAGCACTTTTAGTAAAGAGTAGCTGGTAGTGGTCGCAGACGTCTTTCTCCACAGGGCAAGCACCTTATGAAAGTGGCAACAGGGAGCCAAGAAGGTACTTGGCTTCTCCATTTATAAGAAAGATTGACATGATGTGAAAGTACCAACTGTGCTCACATGTGTTCATAAGACCCATTGGGCAAACATTAGCTTCAGGGACTCAAGGAACCAAAATTGCATCTGTTGCCCAAGGGCCATGTGTCTGAAGAGAGTCTTGATGCAGAAAGATAAACTGACATTCAGAACATGAGAGAATGTTCCCGGGAGGAGGTGGCTGGCCCGCTGCTTTGGAATGGGCCTGATCCGTAACTAAATGTGTTCTGTGACCGTAAATGGCAGACCATGGCTGCCGCTCACGTGGACGCCAAGACTATGGGTGGTGGTTTGCTTCATCTGTTCTGTGTGAGTATATGTTCTCCGTCACAAATTGCCACAAACTGAGTAATATAAAACAACGCCAGTTTATTGCCTTATTGTTCTGGAGGCCACAAGCCTGAAATCGGTCTTTTTTTGGCAAAACCAAGGTGCTGGCAGGGTTGTGTTCCTCCTGACGACTCTAGGGGAGAACCCATTTCCATGCCTTCTCCAGCTTCTAGGCTGGATGTTCCTTGACATTTGGCTCCTTTCTTGCATCCCTCAGACCTCTTCTTCCATCATCACGGAAGTGATTACATTGGCCCCACCCAGATATTCCAAGATAATTTCCCCATCTCAGTTTTTTTAATAGGTATACCTCATTTTATTGTGCTTCGCGGATGTCGTTTGCATTTTCCCCACAGTTAAAATCGTCAAAAGAACAGTACGAAGACAGGTACAGCTTTGACGCTTCTGCAGTTATATTTTAGAACAGAACAGGATGATTAATAGATACCAAATTTCATGGATTTGTGTTTCAGAACGTTAACCCTAAAGTCTGCATTTTGAATTATTTTGCAGAGTGACAAGCATTTGCATGATGTGGGATGAAACAATGAAATCTTAAAAAAGATGATGACAAGTAACACAAAGAACAAAGGCCTAGTAAGCATAGATTTTCACTCTGTGGACTTCCTTGTCATCACATTCCCTCTGTTTGTTGTAGTAATAGAAAGTATTGTCCCTTCTCTGGAGTTTCTTCACATATCCTGTCTCTGGCCAACGGTCAACCTGCACATCAGAAACCAAAATACAAACATTGTCAGGCTGGTTTTATCTTATATTTTACTCTCAAATAATTACAAATATAACTCACATCAAAAAGCTAAAGTATGAAATGAAATATAAAAATACTTGAGTTCTCAGAGTGAATGACACACACCCAAAACACATCTTAAGTTGCATCTTCTTAGAGCAAAACAAGTAATTCAGTACTTCTCTCTAAATTCCAATTTCTAGATTTAAATTTCTACTCAGTGGTCAAGAGAGAGAAACCATTCTAAATACGTTACTCCTCTATGTTTAAGAGTGATTTCAAACATCATTGCTTACTAACTTCTATTTTTTTTAAATTCATTTTTATTGTTAGACCTATTGGGGTGACATCTGTTAGCAAGGATTACATAGGTTTCAGGCATACAATTCTACAGTGCATTGTCAGCTTGTTGTATAATAAGTTCACCACCTAATGTGACTTCTCTTTCCATCACCTCGTATTAAAAAGTAATACCCCAGGAGGAAATTAGGGTTGAGCCCAGACCCCATTCTGAAAACACCCAGAGCTGTCTGTTGATAGTCTGATAGTGACTCAAGAAAGCAGCTAAACTCAAACTATCTAAAGGTCCGTATGTATTTCCTCATGTCCATATTTCAAGTTTACTTTGAAACGCAATTTTTAATAGAAATTTGAGGTCGTGAGTATAGTCCTCAGCGATCTTTTCTTGCCTCCCCCCACGATGCCTTCTTGTATGTCATATTGGTTTGCTTACTTTATCATCTGTCCTGACCTAGAATGATTTTTCTTCCTTTCCATTCCAGGTTCAAGTTAGGCCTTCTTAATCAGGTCGGTGTGTTTGTGTTGTGGGATATGTTCCTTCTGGATTTTGTGAGATGTACGCTCTCATTGTCGAAAACCTAATATTTAGGTTTCATGGTCTAGAAGACCAAATCCTGTCATCAACACCATCTGCACAGGCAGCTCTGCACCCCTCACATTCCCCACGGATAAACCACAGCTTTCAGCTGGAAGATGAGAACAAAGAAATGCGTGTCCTTGATGTCTAACGGTGTGTTTTCATTTTCTTCTGTTGTCTCACTTCCTTAGGAATTAGCAAAAATAGGTGGCAGCCTATCTGATAACCTTGGCAGGCTTTCTGACGTGTACAGTATGGGAAACAGTCGTGCTTCCTATCACTTAGGTCCAGCACACCTTTCGTAGCTTCCATTGCCCTCAGCAGAGAAAGGAAGGTGTTCTCGTGACACCATGGCAGCTCTCTTCCTCTTGGGGCCGGCAGCAGGCTCCCTTTCACTTACTAGGGTCTTGAACACCATGTCATGCAGTAACGAGACAGTACGTACAACTGCTGCTTCTCCAGCATGTCCACAGCCACTTCCTATGGGATAAGGGGGCTTCAAACAGCTACACTGGTTCTGCACTCGTCAACCTCCAGGTGTTTTTCTTTTCATATCTCTTTGCTAGTACTTTGTCTTTTCTTCTTGGCTTTTTACTTGATCACCCCCATTCAACCTAGGAAACCTTCACTCCTGAGAGAGAGTATGGTGGACTGGAATGACATGGTCCTCAAGTCCAGTTCTCCTTAGGCGGGTACAGGACATCCAAGGCAGGCCTTCACTTACCACCCTATCTATCCTTGAAGGCCCCTGCATATGCCTCTGAGAGCACAGAGCCCTTTTGGAGGATGGTTACCAAAGGGGGAAATATTTATCTTCCTCTGAATTCTTGTGCATCTTTTTATAAGACACATATTTTGACTTGCATAATGTTTTAGTGTTCTTGTCATTCTTAATCTTCTACTCCCAGATATAATAATAAAAACTATTTTTCATTAAATCCATTCGTTCATTCACTCAACAAATCATTATTGAGCACAACAATGTCAGGCCCTTCAGACAGGCATGCTGTCATTTCATCCCTGTGACAGTTTTCTGATGCTGTTGCCATTTTGCAGTTGGGCCCTGTGATTAAGAACCTTGTCCAGCAGGGGTTCCCTGGTGGTGTAGTGGCTAGGCTTCAGTGCGCAGCAGCTTGGGTTCAATTCCCAGCCAGGGAACTAACCCACCCCCGCAAAAAAGAACCTTTTTCAGGGTTACCCAGCGAGTGGTGTTGGGGACCAGGATGAGACCCCTGGTCAGACTGATTGCAAATCCTGTACTCTTCCCACTGGCCCACTACATTTCTTGAAGTCAGGGATGTGCTTATATATATATTTTTATCTCCTAAAGTGCTTAGCACAGAGAGTACATAGTAGGTACCCAGTAAATATACACTACTGAAGGGAAATGCAAAATCTCTCCAGAACTGCCAAGTCATACAGTGAATAGAGCTGTTCTTCCCTTCATCACACACACACACACACACACACTCACCCCTCTCTGGTGCTTTCTGGGGCTTCCTCTTTAAGGATGTTCCTATTCTCTTAAATCTGATTTTACCTCAATTGCACCATAGTATTGGGTTTGGGGGTGTAGGAGCAGCTGTGACTATAATGATCACATTGTATTATGTGATCCTGGATCTTACACACTTTGGGGGGGCATCCCAATATTAAGGCAAGCTATGAAGCTTATTTCTAACAACAAGTAAATGCTCATGCTTGTGTCTTATCTGTTTAGAAGCCATAGGTGATACAGTAACGAAGACTGCGTTTTGGTAATGGGTACAGGGGAAAATTTTTGTAGATGTCAGAAGATGGATACAGTCAGCCCTCTGTACCCATGAATTTTGCATCTGAAGATTCAACCAATTGCAGATCAAAAATATTTAAGAAATTCCAAAAAGAGAATTCCAAAAAGCAAAACTTAAATTTGCCATGTGCCAAACATGATATTGGCTCCATACGAATGAAGAGCGATATAGGCATACCCTGCTGTAGCCTATATGCAAATATAGGTCATATGCAAATACTATATAATTTTCTATAGAGGACTTGAGCGTCTAAGGATTTTGGTGTCTGCAGGGGTACTAGCTCCAAGCCTATGGATGCTAAGGGACAATTGCATAGGACAATCAGTCATCAAGTCCTCATTTCATCGGTGTTTATAACTTCATTCCTCACCAGCCCTACTAATATCTGTTCAATTAATGTCCATTAATAAATTAAAGAGTCTATTACATTTTAGATCTGTAATGCCTCCATTCCTTTTTCCTATCTACTTTGAAAGGAAATATTAAGTAGAGATCAAAGAGTAGAATGAAGAAGAGAATATAGAGATCTGAAAAACCCCACACATGAGTAGTCTCTGCAAAATGGTGAGTTAATACTAAAAAAATAAAAATAAAAACCCAAGTCAATAATAGATACTTAGTCGCAACCCCAAATCTAAACATTTCAACACATTTATGAATACTATGTCATATTCTCCAATATTCTTAAAAACTCAGTCTCCTAGGATCTAGTAGAATAAATGAGTTTTAAAAAAACACATTATAAACTCATGCCCTGTCTAGATTTTGATACCTTTGTGAATGAAGCAAAGTCATGTCTCTAATCTCTCAAGAAAGCCTGGAATGCACAACCAAATTCAAGAGTTGTTCTTTAATGTTTTTTTTTTTTGGGGGGGGAGGGGGTCACTTCTAATCTTCATAATAAATAGAATTTAATCCCTTTATAATTTGTGGTCAAAATAAAAAAGAAATTGGAAAGAAGTAATAGCTATACAACAAACTGAAGATCTGATAATAGAATTACCTGAGTGAGAGAAAAAGACTCTGCTTTTATGGTCTACCATAAAAGATTCACTATCAGAGCACAGCTGTTCAATAAAAGCTAGAAAATTCTTGGTATTTCCATGCTGAAGGGACCTCCTCTCTCCCTAGTCTGCCTAAAACTCAGTTTTCTGGGCCTCAGTCCCCTCATCAATACAAGGAGAGATGTAGAATAGAATTCCCTTTCAGTTATTCTCTGGTTCTTTGTTTGATTTTAATACTTTCCACCATCTAACGAATTCATTTTGAGTTCAGGTTTACAGAGGCATACATCTTACCATAGAGACTTGTTTTACTTGTTTATATTCAATTTCATCCCGATATCCCGCTTGTTGAAATCTGTACAGATTTTCTATTTCTTCTGACCATTTTTTGGCACGACTTATTGATTTTGGTTTCACATCAGAACTAGCCATGGTTCCAGAGGTTCTATTACCAATTAATTCTGAAAGATGTTAAAACAATAGAGGACATAATAGTGACAATTTGATACTCCCTTTATGTATGAACAAAATTAGCATTTAAAAATAACTAGAGAGTTGAGAATCCTATTAAATATATTAAACTTTAAACATTCAATTCCAAGACTGGGAAGGATTCATGGTCTATTTTGGAAGTAAAATAAAATAAACCCTGAAAGGCATATAGAGAACTGTTAATTTCTTCATCAAATAAAATTGCGTCCAGAGTTACGGAGTGGCATCCTAAAGGCTGGATACTAATTCTGGTGTTCCAGGCAATACTTTACACATTTCTGAAATCACACTCATTTTTAACTGCTCAATAGATTGGCGACATTATCCCATCACCATTCCATTTGACTGTATTCAAAACTGCATCTCATTTTTTTTTCCCCTAGGAAGAAAATGTAAGATTAATCTCACTCTCTTCTTTTTCTTCTTGCTGGGAAGCAATAGTCCTTTTTTTGCATTTCTTACCTGCTTGTAGACATTCTACAGTCCATTTATTCAGGCCAATGCAGAAATTCAGCACAAAGAATACCTGTGGAGGACTCCTGCTTTAGGCAAAAGTGGTCAGGACTAGTCTGGCCACCATTTTCCATCACTGACTGGAAGCTACTGGGGGAGTGCTTGACCTCAGCTCAAATGCTGCACTCAATCCCAGAGGCAAGGGAGTAGTCAGGTAACAGCAGGGAGCTGCAGGTTCTCACTTGCAGGGAGAGCTGAGAAGTACATCTTCCTGGCTGCTCCAGTCCAACTTGCTAAAATGCTGAATTCTTCAAGTCACAGATCAAGTCATAGATTACTTATATTTCCAGCATTTATTATAGTGTTTGGAACTCAGTAAGTGCTCAACAAATGCTTGATGAAATGACATTTTTAAATGCAATATGGTGTGTTAGGCTTGCAAAATGTATCTAAATGTATTACTTATTTGATCATATAAATCTTAGAAAAATATAAATGATTGTTATTTAAGAAAACCTGGGCGACACAGTTGTGACAAAAAAAGATTGACATAAAATGCATTTAATCTCCATAATACTGCAGAAACAGGAAATGGTAATGCCTGACTTTCTAGTTTGCAAAAATTGAATTTTATTGAACAGTATTAGAGTTTACATGACTATTTTTAAAAACCCAGCAATATCAAATCCTTGACAATCTAAGGTTCTAATCTCATCTAATCTAAAAGTAGAAGCCTTCGATCTAGCCAGCCATCTCAAATTCCTTTTATTTGCAAAAACCCTTTTCGCCTCCTTTTCGCTCTGAAAAGTGCTTTTAATTTTAGTGATATTAAAACCCCAAGAGCATTAGTATGTCTAATCTTCCATTTCTGTCCTTGCTTCATTTTTTTCCTGTTCCTAAACACAGCAAGATACGGTGGAGGAGTCCATGAACTGCCATGTAATCTTGATCAAGACAATTAACTGAAAGAGTCTCACTGGTTAGTTTCTAAAGTCCTCACACTTCCCAACCCAAAGCTTTTGGATGTTCAGGTGGAAAAAACAAAATTGGTTCGCAAATAGACCTTTGTGGTCTACGGTACAGGTGAGCTAATCTGCATTTGGGCAGCACAAAGCCAGTCCATTCCGGCCCGCACAACTAAAATATCTTGTCAGATCCCTCAAGCTTTTTTTTTTTTTTTTTGCCAGAAATGATCAGTTGTGTCTGCAAGGTAAAGTTTGCCTAGCGAAGGCCGAGGCTGAGAAGGTATTCTAAAAACTGCGGACCCAATGACTGGCCCACGGGAGGTACTCTAAAAGGGTCGCGGCCACTAACGTCGAAGGGGGTGAGGGGTGGCCGAGTAATTACTGGAGAATCAGACTTTGAAACTCAGGAGGGACCAAATAAAGACCCTGCCTAAAAGTGAATGAGGTAACTTCAAAACAAAAGACAACACCTGAACCGCAAAGGAGCGAAGGAACACAAGGGGCGGAGCCTGGGCTTCCGGGGCGGGGCCCGAGCAGGCTCAAGGGCACGGTGGGCAGGGCCCGGTCCTTCAGCAACCTGTCCACCTCCCCCAGTCCAGGTCTCCAGGGTTACCCTTGCTCAGCCGATCGGGAGAGGCTGGGGCGTCCTGCCCCGGAGCTCGCAGGAGAGCGCGAAGGTGCTTCTGTTCTCCACTAGGGATCCGTGGGGTGGGAGGCGAAAGACCTTTGCGTCTCCTAGCAACATGTGGCTCTGCTGGAGCGCCCAGCTCAGGCCGGGTCCCCAGGGAGTGGGCGTATGTGCGCATGTGCGAGGGTTGGGCGGGGCTGCCGGCTCAGCAAGGTTAGAAATGGAAGATAATCGCACTGTGGGAGAGATTCTTCCAAGGGTTTAGCCCTAAGAAGAGGTGGAAAATGAAAAGTTATTTGCTGGGTCTTCAATCTCAGAATTCCCTAAAAAGGTGGATCAGGAAACAGACCATTGGCGATTCTGGTCCCTGACAGTAAATATCTCCCATTTGTCCCACCTCCCTTCTCATTTTGTTGGGATTAAATGAACCAATCTCAATAAGGTACACCCGAGATTCCACCCGGCCGCCCCAGCCCTAGTGTCAGCAGCGGATTCACTGCAGCGCAGTGAAGTTCCCGCGTTTAACAAGCACATCGCCGGCAGGGAAGCTGGACCGGATGCTCCTTGGCACCGCCCCCCCGCCGCCGCAGGGTTCCTCTGATAGGACATGGCTGTGCCCGGTCAGCCAATGGTGAGGCAGCAGCAGCTTCCCGGAAGTAGCGGCGAGGACAGGAAATACCTCGGCTTCCGAGACCGGCTTTGGGGTTAGTGTGCAGGGGTTGGCCAGCGCTATGAGTTCCTTCCAGGGACAGATGGCTGAGTATCCAACCATCTCCATAGACCGCTTCGACAGGGAGAACCTGAAGGCCCGCGCCTACTTCCTGTCCCACTGCCACAAAGGTGAGTTGAGCGCGGCGCGCCGCCCACTCTCCTACGCGGGTTCTGGCCCCGCGGGAAATCGCTCAGGGGTCTGGAGAGGAGGAAAGGCGGGGATAGGAAGATGGGAGGGTGGCCCTGGGGTCAGGGAGAGCGGGCTTTGGGAGGCCGGGGAAAGACGAGCAACTGCACCGTGTGCCAGTCTGCCTCTTCAGCCTCTCTGAGGCTTTACTTTCTCATGTGTGCACTGCCGGCTGCGCACCAAACCGGGCAGTTCGATAATGCACAGCTGTTACGTTCTTCTGGAAGCTCTGCTAGCGACTGTTAGATGTTGGCGAGGCTTATTTAGTTCTTCCCCACATCCCGCTACCATGTGGTGACATTATGCCATGCTCCCCAAACATTAGTAAGCAGGCACACTCTCTGAATTCAAACATCCTGTCTGTAAACTTGACAAAGTGCAAGGTCCCCCTCCTTTTAGATGTTTTGTCCACATCCAATCGGAAAGGTTCATTTTAGTCTAGAGGCGGGATGTAGTTTACCTTACGGTTGGCCAGGTTAGGCAATCAGAGTACTACCATTTCACAGCTGGATACCATTAGGGATTCAGCCTGAAACTTCATCCCTAACGATATGGCCCCGAGGCTAGATACTCCAGCCGCACTAGAATACTAAGATTTCACAGCTGGATACAGTTAGGGATTCAAGCCCTAAAGATGCGGCTTGAGACTAAATGCTCGAGACTGGAGTGTCTTTAACACACTGGAGCCAATCTCCAGAGCTGGAGTACCACTAACATCTTTTATACTAATAGGTCATTCACTTTACCAATGAAAATAATTTTAACATTTTGTTAGGCTAATTAATTAGCACAGCCTTTGGCATTGACCAGAAGTGAAGGTAAACTGAAACACTATAGTAGCTGCTTGTAGGAATGTGGGCTTCCAGAGTAGCTTGAGTAGGATGCTCCCATCCACTCTTGAATTAGAGCATAACAAACACATGCATGTACACATCACAAGGTGTAATTTTAAAGTAAATTACAGATATCAAACATTTCCCTTCCAACTGGTGTAAATTGTTGAAGTCGCCTGCTTTGGGGAAATGCTTCTATGTTCTTGCTCAAAACCACCAGTTCACTCTCTTTAATGAGGAAAAGCTGAAGCTCCTCTCTCAATTTGCTAAATAGCACTGTGAGCCGGTTGAGGGTCTTTCTATTTGTTATTGTGAATACCATTTTTTTGGGTCTTGTTTTTCATTGAGAACCTGCTGCTCGAGGAAGATAGCCTGTTTTTTACCTTTTGTGATGTTCTTCCTGGAGTTTCTGAAAGTGTTAGCCATGATTAAAGTATGGCAAAGGGACTTGCCCTTCATGTTTAGGAATAATGAATTTGGAGGAAGAATTCTAAAGGAATCTGAAATCATCATCATCATTTTGTACATTAAGCAAGAAATGGACTCCGTATTCACAAGCAGTTTCCTGTTCTCTGATTACATGTGGTCTGTTTACTCCACCAGGATGTCAAGGGCAAGCACTCAACTGCTTTTGGTGGTTTCCCACATTGCCTATTGATGGTTTTTTTTTTTACGTTTTGGGGAAACAGACTTCTTTGAATGTATTATACTATGGACTGAATTGTTCTCCCTGGACCCCCGGAATTCATAGTTAAACAAGCCTTAACCACAATGTGACTGTATTCAGAGATGGGCATTTAGGAAGTAATTCAGGTGAAATGAGGTCGTAAGGGTGGGGTCCTAATTGGAGGACTTAGAAGAGGAAGCAATCTCTCTCTTCAGACACACACACACCTAGGGGAGGAGGGAGGGGAAGCTAAATATAAGGTGATGGAAAGAGAAAACAACAACAACAACAACAACACACGCACAAAAAAGAAGGTGGCTGTCGGCAAGCCAGGAGGAGAGGTCTTACAGATCTTGGACTTTAGCCTCTACAGCTGTGCAAAATAAATTTCTGTTGTTTAAGGCCCTCAGTCTGTGGACTCTTTTGCTAGAAAAGAGGCACATAGTCTTGTTAGTATCACATTTTGATACAGTTTGGGGTAGGCCATGGACTGACTTGATGGTGGCTTATGGACCACCTGGAACCCAACCCATGGCTGTGCTCAGAGTGGGGTAGGTTTTGCTAGGCACCAGTGAGGCCTGGGGTATGAGAGGTGACCCATGCCTGAGACAGTCACCCAGGGTTGGGGAGGACCCCTTCAGGGGACTACTTATGATAATTTATTCTGATGAAGGAAAAAGAAAAAAAGCCCTGAAAAGGAGTTTCTGAGTGCAGTTCTAGAAGCACAGAAAACTCACTCAGGTTCTCCTGGCCTCCAGTCACAAAGGGGCCTAGGGTGGTGGGTGGGGTATCCTCATAGAATAATGGCTCTAGGGTGCTGTCTGCTTAGCTTCAGCCCTGGTGCTGCCTCCTTTTACCCATGGCACCAACTCTCTGGAAACCCCAGGAACTGAGAATCCTACCCTAGGCCCTAAAAGCTTGGATCAGGAATGGCCTGAGGAGATTGATCCTCTGAAGAGGCAGGTGGAGCGTCCTGTGGAGGCACCAGTCCATTCAAGGCCTGTCACATGAGGTGGAGTGACTGCCTTGTGTTCACTGGAGTCAAGGATTGCCACATATAGACTGAGGTTGGATGTGTGGGTGATAATTTGAATAATTAGAATTGGTTTGATTTAACTAAACAACTTAGGAGTCTTTGGTCATTGTTATCTAGACCAGCAGTTTTCAACCACTGGTCTGTGGACCAGGTCTGGTCTGCCAGAAATTTCCTACCAGTCTGTGAAATGCTTTCTTGTTCTCGGGATGTATTTGTAAGAGAAGAATAAGTTTACTTCAGTATGATTTAAACTATTTCACAGACCAGCAGGAAATTTCTAGCTGACCAGACCCAGTCCGCAGACCAGCAGTTGAAAACCAATGATGTAGGCCTTTACATGCTAACAATTCAGAATGTATTAGAATGCACCCTTTATGTAATGTGCTATTTGGTTTAAATGTTACCTGTCTTTAAATGTCATCTTTTTGTCTGTTATTTGGAGGGCTGTGGAGCAAGCCTGTGTGGATAGGAATATCCCACTTTTCAACCCAGCAGTCACAGTAGGCCAAGAAGACAACCAAATTCTCCTTATTCTGCCGTAAGCCTGAATGATTTCCTAGAGAACGCCACGGAAGCAAAATTGAATTTCCAGATGGAATAATTTAAGTGGCTAGAATTGAATGGGTCACAGAGAGCCAAGTCCAGAGGGTGGTTGGATTGAAATGAAAAAAGAGGAAAGGAAATTGCTGGCAGCAGTTCCGAGGGAGAGCCTGATCTCTCTTTGATGGCTACTCAGAGTGGTTTAGACTCTGCTCTAAGCACAGGGCTCCTTTAAATGGCTTCTTAAGGCTCAGAGATGGTCAGGTGACCACCTCTTTTCAGACAGATTCTGGGAAGAGCCAATAGCCTAGACAAATCCATTCCCTTATAAAAGTAAACCTGTTACGTATTTTCTCTTAAAAGGGAGTTTAAAAAGAGCAGACCACTGAGTTTTATCGTGCTAAGTGAGCCTCTGAAAAAATAATGTGTTTATGATTTGTGGTTCTTTTATTTTTAGATCACATGAAAGGATTAAGAGCCCCGGCTTTGCAAAGAAGGTTGGAGTGCAGGTAATTTGTTTTGCTACTTATTTGTTTGTGTGTATTTCTGTAAGTAACCATTGTAATTGAGCTATAACATCTACATAGAAGAGGGTGTACATCATAAGGATACAGTCCGGTGAACTTTTATAAGCAAACACGTTTGTGAAGCTTCTACCCAGATCAAGAAATAGAGCAGAGCCAGTATCCCTGCCCCTGCTCCCAGATAGCCCCCTGCCCCCCAAAGTCAACCTCTGTTCTGGCTTTTGAGGCTTTTGAGGTTTATGTAAATAGAATCATCCTGAATAGACTCTTCTCTTTGTTCTCCTTCACTTAACATTACATTTGTATGATTTATCCATGCTAATCGGTGCAGCCATCAGTTTGTTTTCGTTTCTATAAATGTGTGCGTGTGTAAATGATTGTTCCATCATAAAGAATCTTATAATAGGGAAAGGGGGTTTAGGGAAAAGGGACAGGGACACAAATATATGGTGATGGAAAGAGAACTGACTCTGGGTGGTGCACACATAATGCAATGCATAAAAGATGTAATGGAGAATTGTACACCTGGGACCTATATAATTTTTGCTGATCAATGTCACCCTAGTAAATTTAACAATTAAAAAACAGGCAGAAAAGAATTGAACAACAACAAAAGCATCTTAATAATATTGTTGGATGTTTTCTTAAAGCTTAACTATTGCATTCTTTTCCTCAAGCCACTGCCCCAATCTAAATTCCAAATTCCCAAGATGTATATTTGGAAAGGGCCTCACTGACTTTTTGACTTTTGATCCAGTGGGTGTTAGGCTAAGTGCTATCTGCTAAGGGATAGTAATAATCTGTGTTATTGATAATGAGAGTTAATATTTATTGAGTACTTATATCCTAGGGCTGTCCAGGAAAAAAATCTAGCCCTAAAAGCCTCTATTTTCGTATCACATGGCTGGATATTTTCTGGATAGCCCTCGTGTATGCTGGGCACTCTATGTTTGTTAGTTTAGCAGTTTCTTTGAGTGCCTGTGATAACATCCTCATTAGAACCTCTTGATAACCTTTTGAATAGATATTATTATTATTTCTATTTTACAGATGAGGAAACTGAGGAACCAGAGAGGTTAAATTAGTTACCCAAGGTCATACAGCCAGTAAGTGGCAGGACCAGGATTTCAACCAGGTCTGTCTGATTTTAGAGCCTGTGTATTAGTTGTCTATTGCTGCATAACAGATTGCCCCCACACTTAGTGACTTAAACCGACACTAATCCTGTATTCTCTCTCTCAGTTCCTGTGGGTCAGGAATTCTGACGAGGCACAGTCGGGATGGCTGGTTTCGGCCTGACTGGGCGTCATGTGGGGCTGACATCTGAAGTCTTGTTCATTCAATGTCTGACATCCCGACTGAGAAGACTCAGAAACAGCTGGGGCTCCTTGGGCATCTCCATCTCTAAAAAATCTCTTCAGCATGGTGGTTTCAGGATAGGTGGATTTCTTAAATGGAAACTTATAAAGAAACTGTGTGTCCCAAGAGAGCAGAGCTAGCAGATAGCCATATTGCCCAGAGATCTAGCCTCAGAAGTCTTGCAGTATTACTTCCATCATGTTCTGTTGGTTAAGGCAGTTACAAAGGTCTGCCCAGCTTCAAGGGGAGGTTAGTATAGAGACCTTCTGGCAGTGTTTGGAATTTCCACATCCATTTTGTAAGCGGACCGTGCATGGGTGGGGTATAATATTAGTGTGGCCATCTTTGGAAAATACAGTCTGCCACAGACTGTATTCCTAACCTGTAAGCTAGACTATTGACTATTTAAAATTTTACCATGAAGTTGATTTTTGCTCATTAAACAACAACAAAAACCAGAGTAGATTTATGTGAAACAAAATACACAAGTCTTCTGTCCCCCCCACCCCCACCCCCCCTTTCTGTGCTCCAGAGGAGCTTAGCATTGGGCGGTCTCTTTCTAGACGTACCTGATCAAGTGCAAACGTGCATCTTGAAGGTAAGCGAGGTCAGGGCCAACCATTTGAGGACGTCAGAGGACACAGTATTGTCTCCATTTGCTTTTTCCCTGTCCCTTTACACTCTCACTGGGACTGAGCTAGTCATTTGGGGTGCTGGCATGTTGAGAACTCCACTGACGCGTCTTGTGCCAGCTCATTATTTGAGATAAGTGATAACTGATAAGTGATGGACTGTATTTCCTATTCACCAATATGGCTTATTTTAGATCGAACTGAACCAGCTTTTTTGTCTTTCCCTTTCAGCTTGAAGGTTTACTTATACTGTTCGCCTGTTACTAAAGAGTTGTTGTTAACGAGCCCGAAGTACAGATTTTGGGAGAAACGAATTGTAAGTTTTATTCTTTGATTGGGGTTAATTCTTTTTTTAAGTGGGAAGTGTTTTTCAAAGTAGATTGAACCAAGTGTTGGAATTATTCGAAGTCCACTTCCTTACACACTGTAGTTATCCACGTTCTTGACAGTATTGATACTTAGTCTTTGGAAGTCAGCAGTTTAGAATAGAGGTTGACATTTTATTGTTGGTTTGTTTTTCTTGTCCCTCAACAGTTTGATCTAGGTTCTTAGTTTTGTTTAATCTCATTGAGTCTTTTGCTCCATTGCATTTTAATTGATCAAAAGACAAATTCTCAGTTTAGGTTAATAAAAAAGATCCACTAGTCAGTCTATAAGAGACATAGTTAAAAGTATACATGCAGTTTGAAATGAGAAAAAAATGGAGAAAAAAATGGGAGGAGGAGAACATTTACTAAACAATTAGAAGCTAAAAATGCCAGAGTGATAATTGCTATATTATATGCATTAGAGTTAAAGGCAAACAAAAATTTGAAATTCATAGAGGATATTATTTACTGTTAAAGGGGATAATGGATCAAGAAGAACAGAACATAAATGCAGTTGGCAAAGTAACCTCAAACCAGATAAAGTAATACCTGATCACCCGTGCATGATCCGAGAAAGAGAACCACAGTGAGTGAATAGAATTAGCTTCATTATGTGCATTAAACCTCAGATAATTGTGAGAGCTGGCAGAGAAGTCTGAACAAGTATCATAAAGAGCCTGTTTGTTGTTTGCTGACAGCTTTCAATGCCCATTCCCTCTTCTGCCCCACATCTGGGCAAGCTGATACAAAAGCCTACTCCTCCCTTATCACTCACATGAAGTTCAAACCAAACAAGCCCACGCCCACCCCCACAACTCCAATAAAAACCTGAGCCACTGGCTTCAGTGGGGTCGGACTACTAATTTTGCGAACTCATCCTAGAAAAAGCGTGCACACCTCATAGCTGAATATCAGTATGGTCACCTTTGAAGTACTCCCCTTGGGAAGCTGTGCACCGACGCCAGTGCCTAGTCCACCCTTCAAAGCAGTTTTGGATCTCTTTCTTGGGAATGGCCATCAGAGCTTGCCATGGTTATGACACCTTACTGATGCCTACGTAAGCACACAGTGGCAAGTTCATGAACTTGTCAGATTTGGGGGATGACAACAGCCTCTCAGGCCACACAAGTCACTTCCTTGTAGCTGGTACTGCTCTCCTGACCCCAGGAAGTCCCATGATGTGAGCATGGCAGTGTTTTCATGTCCTTTTGGTACATGTATGGTATCTTCTGTCTTGTCAGTTGTGGTGAGGTCCAACCTCCCTCCACAAAGGGACACACAACAAGACAGTCTTCTTGGCCTTGGTATCAGGCCTAAAGTTGCCGTGGGTCAGTTTGGCCAGCAGTCAGGAAGGAAAGCTGAGAGTGAAGAGAAGCAGAGACAGGCTGGAATTGTGTCTGTCAGTCACTCCTCCCAACTACGGTAGTGCTGCCCCACCCCAGTCCCGCCACTGAGCTCCACACACCTGGCTCAGGACTCCCACAGGCTGCGGGGGCTGGGTGTCCCACAGAGGAGGAGTGACTGCAGTCCTGCAGATGAACAGCACACGACCTGTTATTTCTGGCATCCTTTGAAGCATTACAAAATGGTTGTTGGTTTACCTGCGCCTTCTAAATCTCTACCCCAAGCTGGGAGTATACACGGGAGGGCCCAGTAGGTTAGTCCCAGCATAGTGAAGTTGATGTAGTACAAGGCCACCTCACAGTCCAAGGGCAGGTCAGCAGTGGGAGCTGGAGCCCCTCCCACACCACTCAGAAACAGAGATGAAGGAGGCAGGAAATAAGTGAATATACAAAAGATTTGAATGACTTAATTGGGATACATAAGCATTTATAAAAATGGACCATGTACCATGTCACAAAAGACGTTTTAAGAAATCCTAGTGATCTGTTCTCTGACCATAATGCAGTAATGTTGGAAATCAGAAATAAAAGGAGAGCTAAGGTCCCACAGAGATGGGAGCTAAATGCAAACAATAAACAACTCTTGGGTTAAAGAGGAACTCATAAAGAATAACATACAGCACCTAGAACTGATGGACAGTGGAAGCATGACATGTCAGAATGTGTGGAGCCACTAAATTAGTACTCAGAGCAATCAATGACATTAAATACAATTTTTAGAAACGAAAGGCTAGAATTAATGGAGTATCTTCAACTCAGTAAGAAGGAAGAGGAGCAACAAAGCAAATCTCAGGATCTGTGCAAGAAGGAAATAATAAAGATAAAAGGACAAGTTAGTGATGTAAATACTAACAGCTACCACAGGAAGTGGAGAGCGAACAAAACTAAGAGCTGGTCTTCCGAGAAATAGATACATTTCTGCCAAGATTGATTTTTAAAAAAATGCATATAAAAATACAAAATGATAGAAGGGAGTGTTATTTGTGAATGCATTTTTTGACAATTACTGTGGTAGTATATTTGACAATTTAGACAGAGTGGATAACTATCTGGAAAAACAGGAAAAGACCAAATTGAGGGAAGTAAAGTACGTAAATCTGTAACCATCCAAGAAATTAAAACATTTTTCAAAGATCTCTCTTCAGTAAAGCCCTGGGCCCAGATGGTTTTGTAGTTGCATTTTGCCAAATGTTCAGAGAACACCCAGTCCCTGTACTAGATGAATTATGTAGGAGATAATAAAAAGGTAAGCCTCTCAACCCCGCTGGCAAACGAGATGATAATAGTACATGGGGAAAGGGCATTTCATATGTGAACACCCTAATTAAGAAGTAGCTAACTGAATCTAACAGTATTAATAAGTAGTGCTTGATGAATGCAAGGTATTGGTTCCAGAAATGCAGGATGTTTTCACACCTGAACCTCAGTCACTGTAAGTTTTAAGACATCAGTGACTAAAAAGATGAAAAATTAAGTTCATTTGTCATTGTTTTAGTGAGTGCCTCTCTGTATTAGTTGCTGTTCTAGTAAAATGTGCAAGACACTTTGGAGCCCTCTGCAGCTGCTTGAAGCTGTGGGTTAGGCCAGAAGGTCATGGACACATCCAGATTGTGTCCTGCAGCACAAACGCTGAACACCCGAAACACATGACTGCGTGCTGTACAAAGACTCAAGTTCAAAGGGATGGGGAGTGAAGGGAGGAAGATGGAATTCGTGAAAATAGAATTACTGTGTCAAAGGGTACATAAGTTTGTAAGGCGTTTAATACGTATTGCCACATCAGCCTGCAGAAAGGTATTTTATTAGCTTTATCATGTTTTCAAGCTGTGAAACATTGGTTATGGTGAAATGAGAAATTGTTACCCAGAGAGTCTGTAACTTGTCCTCTTAAATCCCCTTTCTGTGTTTGACATGGCAGCGACATGTAAAGTCCCCAACTGTGGAAACATACAGGATGATGTGTACATGACCTCTTATTTTATAGATATCAATTGAAATTGAAACTCCTACCCAGATATCACTAATCGATGAAGCATCAGGCAAGGTAACTAAACATCGAATATCGTGTTTGTTTAAATTAATATTTAGTGCTAAAATGATTGTCTTTCTCTTTGATTTTGAGTGTTCATTTAACCATAAATAAAAATTATAGTCATTGAGTGAGTTTGTAGGGAAAACAAATATTGGTAATGTGTTTCTTTTCTGCATCCAAAGGACAGGAAATGACTTCTGTCACAATGGCTCCCTTTGAGTATATTACGCGCTAATTAATGATGGGACCACCAGTTGTTATTACTACTTGATGTCATTGTCACATTTATTAAGTTTATTATAATGTTCAGCATATAAAAATAGTGCTTAATATTTTTGCAGTTTATGCATATTGTGATTTTTCTGAATCATTTTCTTACTTAAAAAAGACAAACCCTGTCCAAGTGGATCCAGTTAATTTTTTTGTCCTGAAATTTAGAAAGCAGGTACTTTCGTGTTGTGAGCATGCTGTTTTAATGGTAAGCAGGAGCATGGACCTACCTTTTATTTGTTCATTTTTACCGCAAATGATATTTAGAGCTAGGAGGTGTTTTCCTGGTTTGTGGCAGGTACAGTGAGTATTTGTTCCACGCCTGACTGAACCTGCTCTGGTGACACGGTCAGCTCAGGTGTCTGTTGTTGTGTGACTGATCAGACAGCGGCTGACTTTTCTCATTTCCCCTTTCAAGAAGATCAGGCATTTGAAGTACTCCTCTTCAAGTTGTCCCATGGGAGGGCTACATGGGCACTTTAGGGTGGCTTCAAAAGTGCCTTCTTGAACTTGGTGAGCTAACATGTTCTGGAGACTTTCTTTCGTCAACCTGCTGCCTGGTGACACCTCGACACCCTGGTGAAAGGCTTTCTCAGCATGGGGGCCCTGGAGAGCAGAGTCTCGCTGTCATGTTTCTTTGTGTGCTCTGCAGCTTTTGGGTGCTGTCTCCAGCTCCAGCCAGTGGGGGACCCTGTTTTAAAGGGGGCTTCCAAAAGAATAATATTAGACTCACGGGAGGAGCTGGTGTTTCCCGAGCTCTGCCCACCCCTCCACTCTCAATCCTGAGGGCTAGGAGGCGGGCCACAGGGCATGCAGGGTGCAGAGTGGTCCCTTGTGACCAGGCTACAGCAGGCTTTTTTCATTTAAATAACCGCTTTATTGAGATCTAGTTCACATGCCATATAATTCTCCCCATTTAAGGCGTACATTTGAATGGCTTTAGTATATTCAACAGAGTTATAGATCCATCACTTCATCAATTTTAGAACATTTTCATCATTCCAGAAGAAACCCTGTACCCACTAGTGGTTCCTTGTCATGTCTTCCTCCCCTCAACCCCTGGCAACCACTGCTCTACTAGAATTCTCTCTGAGTGCCTGTTCTGCACATTTCATAGACAGGAGATCGCACTGTATGTGGTCTTTTGTGACTGATTTCTTTCACTTTGCATAATGCTGTCACGGTTTATCCATGTTGTGGCGTGTATCTGTATTTCATTTCTTTTTGTGGCCTAGTAACATTCCATTGTATGGATATGCCACATTTAGTTTATTCATTCATCAGTTTGTAGACATTTGGACTGTTTCTTCTGAATAACACCGCTATGACCATTCATGTACAGGTTTCTGTGTGGATGTAGGTTTTCATTTCTCTTGTATATGTACCCAGAAGTGGAATTGCTATGTCATGTTGTAGCCTGACAAGTCTATGTTTGTGGGCAAGGAATTCACTTACTTCCAGGATTTGGAGAGAGAGGCAATGAGGAGAATAGGCATTATCACATTCCAGAGAAGTACTTGAATATGTTCTATGAAGGCGGGCTTTATTTAGCTGGGTCCTAATGATAACTTCTATTATTCTTTTTTTCTTTATTTTCTTTTTAGAAGGAAGAGATTGTTGTGACTCTTTTACCAGCTGGTCATTGCCCAGGATCTGTTATGTAAGGGGGCTCATCTATTTTGCCATTTTATTATGTGTATTGTGTTTGCAGAAATACGTGTTTAGGCTCTGGAAATTAATATGGATAGGGAGACTGGATTATTTTTACTTTCTTTAATCTTTGTTTCCAAATTGAACTTGGGGGACTGAGGTAAAGATCAAGTTTGACATGTGACTTTCTTATCATAGAAGCCTTCAATAGCTATTTCTCCACTGGCTTTGCATTTTCCTATCACATGGATTTTTCTCTCCATGAGCAGGAATGGTCTCAGTATATAGTTGAGAGTGCTAACACATTTCATGGGACACATATTGCAAGCTGAGTCGTGTCTTTTTTTTCCACCCCAGGGAAGAGGTGGCAGCTCAGTGCCCAGTGTGGTTTAGAGCTCTTGAAATTCCATTGACACTGTGTCGTAGTGGCTGTGTTTGGCAGGAGATGTTTGGTGTGGAAGTAGTCTGTATATTTGCTTTATTAGGATTTTGTATGAGACTGAGAAGTCACTGACATATGTTTCCTTTGCAGGTTTTTATTTCAGGGAGATAATGGAACTGTCTTGTACACAGGAGACTTTAGACTGGCCAAAGGGGAGGCTGCCAGAATGGAGCTTCTACACTATGGGGGCAGGTACTGGGCTTGATAGAACTCTTGCATGTAAGGCTGCATCATTTTCAAATGCTTACTGCCTCATTCTCCCCAAATACAAACATTTGCATCTCTTAGAAATCAAACTTGACAGTAGTATTTCTAACAGTAAAGCAAGCTTTCCTTCTTCAAATTAGGAGATAGTTACACTCTATGTGGTGATTGGGGTGGTAGTTATGGGAATTTGTCAAAATTTACTGAACCATAGATGTAAAATCTGTGTATTCTATGGTATGCAAAACATTTCTCAACCAAGTTGTTTTAGCAAAGAAGTTCCAAATGACATAGAATACTCTGTAAAATAACTGAGTTTAAACTTTCTATATATTTTATTTCACACTAGATGACTAACACCAATCCCCCCCCCCCCCCAGGGTGAAAGATATCCAGAGTGTGTACTTAGATACCACTTTCTGTGATCCCAGATTTTATCAAATTCCGAGTCGGGTAAGTCTCCCTGCAAAACACGGGGTGAGGAACCTGGGCGTGGCCATGTTTCTCGAAGGCCATTTGTAGGATAACAAATCGGATCATCCTTGCCCCCCATTGGCATGAACAGCTGTGAATGTGGGGAATGGAAGGGGTGACATCTTCCCAGCATGCAGTGCCTTTTCCAACTCTTGCCAGGGGGAGTGTCTGCATGGGATCCTGGAGCTGGTCCGGAGCTGGGTCACTCGGAGTCCATACCATGTCGTGTGGCTGAACTGCAAAGCAGCTTACGGGTACGAGTATCTGTTCACCAACCTCAGTGAAGAATTTGGACTCCAGGTATGGTGGCAGCTCTTTCTTTGCTGCTGCTGCTCCCTTCCATCCTCCCAGCTTTACCTTTCCTCCCCCACCCTCACCCCCAAAATCGAAAACAGTGACAGATGGAAACGACCTATCAAAACGTGTGTGGCACAGCTTGGCAGCCCCTCTGCTTGTGTGCTCTTTGTTTATTCATGTCCTCATGGGCGGACTTGACAGTGGCCCAAATGGCTGAGAAGAGAGGAAGTATTTTTTCAAAACTGGGGGTCATGAAATAACATTTAGTGATTGTGACCAGCACCGAAAATAAATGGGAACCAGAAAGTATCTGGGTGTATTGCTTTTGTGACAGACAGATTCAGACACATAGCTCCATGGATGTGTATGTGTACTGGGTTGCTGTGGAAAACATTTCTTCTGTGGGTCATGGTCACTAACGTCTGAGAAACATTGTCTGTGGCCCCGAGCCTCATCTGCGGCCCAGCGCTGGGCTCTTGGGACCCTGGGCAGCAGGGCCCAGAGTATGTGTGACTGGCTGCTGGGCCGGGGGCCCCCCATCCTGCTGCTCCCACACAGAGAAATAGCTATTGAAGGCTTCTATGATAAGAAAGTCACATTTCAAACTTGATCTTTACCTCAGTCCCCCAAATTCAATTTGGAAACAAAGATTAAAGAAAGTAAAATAGGTTTCCAGAAGGAAGAAAGCTTTAGCTCCCTGACGGGATGCTTTCCCCCTGTGTAATTACCCTATGTATAGGAATTTCACTTCAAATAATTTTCTTCTGTGTGTTACTTTCCTCAGGTTCACGTGGATAAACTAGACATGTTCCGAAACATGCCCGAGATTCTCCATCATCTCACCACAGACCGCAGCACTCAGATCCATGCATGTCGCCACCCAAAGGTACATGGTAAATTGCTTCCCCTCTTGTTTGTGGGATCCATAAAAAAAAGAATTTTACATCCAGAAGGATCCTTAGAAATTCCATTTTCTAGGCTCTTCAGTTTATAGACATAAAAACTGAGGCTGAGATCCTAAGTTATTGGCCCAAGGTCATGCAGCTACACATTACTGGATTTCATTACCATAAACTTCATAGTTAGTAACCAGACACAGATACTTAGGTTTTGTTTTGTTTTGTTTTGTTAAACAAGATGGTGATTGATTTTCTCTCACATTTAAGAATTTCAGTAGACACTGGGCCAGTGTGGCACTTCCATTGTCATTGATGCCTCAGGCTTCTTTCTGCTCCACCATCCTTACTGGGGCCGACTCATATCCCACGCAGGGGTAGAGGAGACAGACCCCGAGCACAAGGGGTAAGGGGTTTATAAAGGCAAAAACCACAAGCATCTGGCAACAACTGATATCGCCAGAAAGATTGCCACACTTGCTAGGGTGGGGGCTAAGAGATAGCCATATGGGCTAGGGTAAGTACTAAGAGATTACCACATGTGCAGGGGTAAGGAAAATTTTAAACTGAAAACTTTAACTTAGGCTGAAAATTTTTAACTCAGAAATATTTTAACTCTTCACCTCAGGCTTCTTTCTGCTCCACCATCCTTAGTGTGTGACTTCTGTCCTTGAGATTGCCTCAGGGTCACCAAGTGGCTGCTGAAGCCAAGAGTCAGGGCTGGGCCTGCCATTTGGGACTCCACTCCCCAGCCTCCTCCTCAGATTTGTGGGGCTCGCGCCCCTGCAGCGGCGCCTGCGCCCCCTCGCAGCCCACGCCCCCTCGCAGCCCTCGCCCCCTGGCTCATAGCGCCTGCACCACAGGGCACCCTGACAGCGCCAGACTGAGTATGGCCAGGACCCATCAGTGGGCAGTGGCAGAGCACCAGCCTACTTAATGGCATATATTCACACACATTTGATTTCGTTTATTTGTCATGAATTGTGTAATAATTTATTTGTAATGAAATTGGTAAAATGTTAGAGCTTATAATTTAAGAAAACATTCATAATCTAGTGCTATTTAAGACTTATGACACGTGCACATTTATAAACTTTTTTTCTCATTTGAGGTACATATCTAGAGATAACTTTGAATTTTGAAATAGTTACATGTATTGCTGGTCCAGTTTCAAATGAATATTACTAGTGTCTCTAAAACTCACTTGTAATTCATTTTCAAATCCATCGAACTCCCTTCTCTTATTAAATGCCCTTCTGTTGTTAAATGGCAGGTATTAAATTTTGAATTTGCCTCTAATATTTTTAAAAATTTTAATTTATATAGTCATTCAACATCACTTAATAGTGATCTTCAAATGCAGTGGTATGTATGATCATAATATTCCTCTAAATTTTAAAATATCTGAGCAAATGCCTGAATAATTTTAATTTTAGTAAACCCTGCATTTATACATTTAGATAATCATCATGGTAGTAATATGCCTCCATTGGCCAAAAGCCCAATATAAAGTTGCTCAGCCCTGAATTCTATCCAGAGCTTGGAACATTCTACTTCAGATTACTGTTAAGAGAGCTACACAGAAGAAATTACTTGCATTCATGAATTTATTTCCTAATTTTGTGTGGGTGTGCATTGCACACACATACCCAGTGAATTCATGGATAAAAATAATGTAGATACAAAATGAAACTGCCCCTTGTTTGTTGGATTTGTAGTCCCCCCCTCAATCTATTAATTGGTTATTTTTTTTTTTTTTTGCTCAGAGCTTTCCCACATCTCACAAAGTAGCTTAATGTATGACTGCTACTCCTGTAATTTCCCACATGGCTACTTGCCTTGAACCACTACTTCAAGCAGCTCAAGGGGTTTCCTAGGTCATGTAGCCTTAAAAACACTGAGCAGACCACAGCACAGCTCCCCAAGCCCTGGGAATTCTCATCCACAGCCTCGGGGGAGCAGCCCCAAAGGCACCGGATGACATAGGATTTGGATGGCGTGCTCCTGTTTTTGAAGGATTCCATCTAACCACCGTGCCTTTGGGAATTTAGTCCCACTGTTTTTCAGACTCTTAAGAATACTTTTTTCTCCAACTTTATTTTGAAAAATTTTAAAACAGGAAAGTTGTGAGACTGGATTCTCCCATTTGTTAACACTTGGTCACATGTGCACTGTCACCCCTCTGTCTCTGTGTGACCAGCACCCCCCACCCCACCCCTCTGAGAGTCAGTCACAGACTTTGTGACACTTCTGCCTAAACGTTCAGCACCTATCACTTGAGAATGAGGACGTTCCCCTATGTAAGCACAATACAACTCCCACAGTCAGAAAATTAAACACATTACTATTGGATACTCTGTATTCCATATTCCCATTTCCCCACTGTCCCATTAGTGTCCTTTCAAGCTTGTGGGGCAGGGGCTGCACATCCAGATTTAATGAAGAATCATGTGCAGCCTTCATTCTGCCTCTTTAGTGTCCTTTGAGGTAGATCGTGTCTCTGGCTTGTTCCATCACACTGGCATATTTGAAGGGCCCAGACCAGGTGTTTTGCAGAATATTTCTCAATTTGTAATTACATGATTTTTCTGCATGCTTACATTTTTCTCCCATTTCTGAAAACTACTTGCCTACAGATTTGAAAATGTTGAACTGTTTTTCTATATTTTTAAAATCCTTTTTAGGCAGAGGAATATTTTCAGTGGAATAAATTACCCTGTGGGATAACATCCAAAAACAGAATTCCACTCCACACAATCAGCATTAAGCCATCCACGATGTGGTTTGGAGAAAGAACCAGAAAAACAAATGTAATTGTGAGGTAAGAAAGCAGTGTTATAGGTCTTTGGAGAGAAAACTTGCTTTGAGGTAAATTGTCTGATTTTAGTTTAAATGCATTGTAGCCTAAGCCCAAGAAGAGAAATCACTTCTGAAATTTAAACTGCAAACTAAAGAGATGCTGCTTCCAAACTTATTGAATACCTAACAGCATCAGCCAGTATGTCCTGAGGCCTACTCTAGTTGGGTAGGTAAGATGGTTGGAGATGGACTTGGCAAGGAGTTACGAACTGATGTAGGAGGGAACAGAAGAGCCCCTGAAGTAGAGGAGTACCATGATGATGAACATTTTTGAGCAACAGTTCATTAATATTGGCTGTTTAGAATGTCTACAAATAACTTATATTTCTAGAAAGAGTTCCCTATCCCAGGCAGATACTTTTGACTGCAGGGTGATTTCCTATTGGAATAGCCTAATTGGGAAGACTCAAAATTTAGAACTTAGCTTACTTTTGTTAAGTGACCTTTTAATTTTGTTTTCATTTGCCTTTAGGACTGGAGAGAGTTCATATAGAGCTTGTTTTTCTTTTCACTCCTCCTACAGTGAGGTAAGAGGATCCCATATACCCATAACCTACTGCTGACTGTGAGCCTCCTTGGCTTCTGGAGGCATCTTTTCTAATGCTGAAGATTCGTTGTGACTTTTCCTAGATACGCAGGGAAAATATCTAGTGGATGAGCTACATTTATTAAGTACAAAAGGATTTGCTATTACCTGTTTTCATCCTAAGTAACTTCCCCACTTCAGTTGTACTATTCACCTATCATAAAAGAGTCATAAATCTTATTTGAAGGAGTACAAGATAAAAATCTCATTGTAGGTGACCTTAATGTCCAGATTCTTGGCCTCTTCCAAAATTTGATTGTATTAAAAAGCTACTTAAAAAGTCCTGAATATTCACCCATGGGGAAGAACAAAGGTGGTTGAGCTATAGACCTTGTCCATAAGAATATAGCATACTAGACTCAGTTTTAAGAGGCCTTAAAATGGTAGTTTTGGTACTTTTTGTATGGGAAATTTACCTACCAGAATGGCAACTTAATTTATATAATTTGTAAAATCCTCATGCATTTCCAAAGTAAATGCTAGCATCTAACAAGTGCAGAGATTCAGTCATTTCATGTATTGGAGAAAAAGCAATATAAAAGCAGACTTTTTATGACACTTTTAAGTCATATACCTATTAGTTTTGCCATTTCTGCACTTAAAAATCCATTTCCATGACAACTGTTAGTTTTATATTTGGGATACGTGGATACAGCCCGATAGCAGTGAGCCGTGGACATGTTAATGTACAGGTGTTCTCCCAGAGGTCCAGGCAGCAGCATTCTTACCAGGTCAGCCACAGTACTGTCAATGATTCTTCATGTTACCAAAATATCACAATGCCATCTCTTGAATAACTGACCTTAACTTTCAGGTACAAATAGGTTATGTGAGAGCAGCTCGGAAGTCATTTTGATGGTGCAATTTAATGTTTTCATCATCAGTTCCCTTCTGGGTGATGTCCTGGGTGTTGCACCTGGCCCAGCACCCAGTCATTTCCTGTTAACCCCCCACCCCCACCCCAGAGGCGGAATTTCCTTCCTGTCTTGGGGAGGGCATCTAATGTGGGGAAAGGGTAGGCCTTACCTTTTCAGGCAAAGCTACTCTTGTTGCTCTTCTTCAGTGTAGTTAGCAGCCAGGTGGGGAAGCGCAAGCCTTCATGGTACTTTACGAAATGACCTTTAATGGGTATATGTCCCTGCGACTTGAGCAGAGGTGAAGCAGCTGACCTCCTCCCTCCTCCGCCCTCCTTAGGTTTGAGCCACTTCACACACGCGTGGTGGGGTTACTCTGAGCTCTGCTTAGCCACTTTTCTGTGTCTAGAGAAAGACAGGCTGTCCCGAAAGCTGCTTGAATTATAGGACTATGTCCTATATATATATATATATATATATATATATATATATATATATATATATATAAAATATGAACCATATTTAAAAATGTAAATGGAAGATTTAAATATCACTTCCTTTCAGAGTGTTTAATACAGTCGATCCTTATTATTCATGGATTCCTTATTTACAAATTTGCCTACTTGCTAACATTTGTAACCCCCAATGATACTAGCAATGTGTTGTGGTCATTTGCAGACATGCACCGCAATGGTGAGTATCTGGAGTTGCTCAACAGGCACATTCCTGACAGGTGGAACATGGTGGTGTTCTGGTTTTTTGGTTTTTTTTTTTTTTTACCTGACACCATACATAGCTTTTACAACAGCTGCCTTCTTATTTCAGCTCTCTATCACTGTTTAAAATGGTCCCCTCTTGGGAGTTCCCTGATGGTGTAGTGGCTTAAGGCTTCGGCGCTGATGCTGTCAGCGCTGTGGCCTGGATTCGATTCCCAGCCAGGGAACTACCCGCATACCAAAAAGCAAACAAAACAAAACAAAAAAAAAATGGTTCCCTCTTGTAGCACTGAAGTGCTGCCTAGTGTTCCTAAGTGCAGGAAGGCCATGATGTGCCTTTGGCAGAGTATACATGTTCAGTAAGCTTCATTCAGATGTGCGTTAGAGTAGTGCTATTGGCTGCGAATACAAAGATAGATAATGAGCCAACAATGCATATTAAATAAGGTATCTTTAAATAGAAACACACATAAAACAAGGTTACATATTGATCGGTTGATGAAAACGCTGTGACTGGTAGTCCATAGGAACCCCCTATTTCTTCTGGGAGCTAATTCAGTGGTCATGTGCCCTTATAGAACATAACTACTATGAATAATAAGAATTGACTGTGTTAATGGATTGTTTCATGGCCTCTGACCCAAGGGCATCAAGTTGTACCAGTGAGAGTATGCCCCTCTATTGGGTGTCTCCTTATGGCCACTCTCTGAATAGAGTAAGTGAATCATTTCTGGTACAGGCTTGGCCTTCCTTTCTTTATCCTTATTCCCTTCAAAAGCCTCAGATTTCTACCAGGCTCAACTTTGGATTGATTATGTAAATCATACAGGTTCTGGGCAGGTAAATAATAGTTTCGATTTTGCACACCTTTAGCTGAGACCTCTTAGGAAAAAGAAACGGGTACCCAACTCTCCTAACCCCAGAAACCCTTTTGACCCTGAGCTGCAATGGGGCCTGAGACTCGGTGTAAAGACTGAGCATCACTAATTAAGGGGATTGAAAGATTCTGTATTTCTTCAAATGACATTATCTTCCTTGTCTAACGTTGGTCACCCATATTTAATAAATCCCCTTCAGGTAAGTTAGAATTTAGCTGAGTATTTAAAAGTACAAAAGAAATTACTTATGGGAAATATCGAAAGGATAGATCTTCCTGTCTTCTTCCATCTTAAGGTAGCCATTTTATTTTAATTTGGAGTTATTGATAATTTCTGGGTTCTTACCTCTTTTGATTTGGTCTTTTTGGAAAAGTCAAGTACTAATAACTCCTTTGTGCCTCAGTCTCCCCATTTGCAGAAGGGAATAAAAATCTTTGTGGTATTATCAGCTTTATAATGGAATTTATTGTGTTTGACCATGTGCCGGGTACAGGGCTAAAAATTTTATATGCATTATCTCATTTATCCTTTTAGATGAAGAATCTGACTTAGAAACTTCATAGTTAACTTGACTAAGATCACAGGCTCACCCAAATCTACAAAGTGACAAAGCTAAAGATCATCTGGGTTGTAGAGAGATTTTGAGGACTAGTGACAGAGTTCCTGTTTAGCATTCCGAGCTTTGCAGAAATATTCATGAAATTTTGTATGTAATTGTCCTTGTTTGGATTAGAATAAACTTTTAGAATAAATCAAGTCACCTCAAAGATTAAATTCTCTTGGTTTTGCTAACAGTTATTTATTGGAGGAAAGTAGTAAAATTCTAATACCTTGTTTTCTTGTATGTATTATTAATAAATACTCAGCTCAATTCTAACTTACTTGACGGAGATTTATTAAATATGGGGGATGGATCTTAGACAAGGAAGATAATATCGTATGAAGAAATACAGAATCTTTGAATCCTTGAATTAACCCTACCAGACCTGAGGCCCTGAACCTAACTGTCCCCTATACCTGGGCTCCTGAGCATTAAAGAGAAAAAAAACATGATATAGAAAAATGTTAGTTACATACAAACAAGTGGTTAGAATAAGATGGAACTTGGAGACATTGTAGAAAATAGGTCTATCTTTCATTTCGAAAATTAGGTCCAGGGAGTTCCCTGGTGGTGTAGTGGCTGGCGCTGTCAGTGCAGCGGCCTAGGTTCGATCCCCAGCCAGGGAACTACCCACATACAAAAAAAAAAAAAAAAAGAAAGAAAGAAAGAAAGAAAATTAGGTACAGCAGTATAGCAGCAGATTCGGAAATTACCAAAAAATTGGTACAGCGGGTTAATCAGTGATTCTCAGTCCTTACACCAAGTCTCAGGCCCCACTGCAGCTCAGGGTTAAAAGGGTTTCTGGGGTGAGACATGAGCATTGGGTGTTTATTTTCCTAAGAGGTAACCCCACATGCAGCTAGCATTGACCATCACAGCTACATTTCTGCTCCTTTCCCCTGGCCTCCCTTTATCTGCTTCTCAAACACTCAGATTTTTCACTGTTGAGATAATGGGTCCCTTTTATTTTCCTTCTTCTAGATTAAAGATTTCTTGAGCTACATCTGCCCTGTGAATGCATATCCAAATGTCATTCCAGTGGGTACAACTATGGGTAAAGTTATAGAAATGTGAGTACGCACTACCTGTGGAACTTGTGTTGTTGAATCAGAAGTTTTGGGCCTGAGAATGGGGGCAAGGATGTCAAGTAGCTATGGCTGTGAATACATTTTTGGCTGGGAGCATAATGGCATTCTTCAAGTGGGCATGTTATACATAATCCTAACAGCTTCTGGGAATCTGGCATAGGAAGCAGTTGACAATGAAGCTCTCAAAAAAGGACAGGGCACCCTCAGATCTTATTTCTGTGCCCTTTTGTATTTTATCTTCACTGAGTCTTAGCTTTCTGCCTCTAGAATGAAGATATTAAATTTGTGAGATTCCTACAAGAGATAAGTAAACCTCATTAATAAATGGGGAAGGCGAAGCAGCTAACTATACTGTATTTTCTGAATGTCAGAAGGTGTCACTGTTTTTCCTAGCAGCTTTTAGACTAGGAACCTGCTTTTCTGCAGCGCAAGAGCAGATGAGTTTTGCTTTTCCTCAATCCTTCAATTAGTTATCCACCAGGTTGTATTAGCACTTTATTATTAATATATTGAAGTGATGTTTAATTATTAAACATTGCTTTTCAGTTTTTAAAAGTAGTGGTGTGCTTTCCCCTTGGGAGGCTATACCAGACATTACTGTTTTAAATGGGACAGAAAACAACAGTACTGTCTCATTTTGAATGGTACGAATGATCGGCCTACTGACACCTTGAATTCAGCCCAGTGAGACTAGGCTGACTGTACGTACTGATTGAAACAGGACAGTACTACTATTTTCCATTCCTGTTTAAAATGGTTCATCTGGTCAGCCTAGCCCTTGGTCAAGTTTTTATAATCTCTCTAAATGATGCTTACATTCTAGGTTTCCCAGCAGGAAAACTAAAAATTCGTATTCATTTCAGCTTAAAGCCTTTATGCCGATCTTCCCAAAGCACTGAGCCAAAATATAAACCACTTGGAAAACTGAAGAGAGCCAGAACCATCCACCTAGACTCAGGTAAGAATCTATAATTGTCTTAATTTTTTACTGGATGCCATACCTTCTGTACTTTACCTCATTAGGTTTTGTGTGATTTTGGATTTCTAAAAATATTCTTGAACTCTATTCTGGCATGTGGCTAATTGACTTGGAAAGTTTGATCTTTTTCTGTCTTGCTTTTTATTTTTGTAAGGTAGGAGCAGAGCAGCACTTAGTCTAGAATTAATTTTCCCCACTGCTGAGACAAGGACCTTCTTAGTACTTACAGTAAAATGCCCTGTGAATGATGAGGTTTTCCACTCTGGCAGTTGGGAATTGGCACAGTTCCCAGCACTGTGTGCATTCTGCGCACTGTTCTTTCATTTTTTTGAGCAATTCTTTCCCTGGTCTTGGGGCAGAGTGCTGAATACTCGAGGGAACCCTTCTGCAGCTCCTCTCTGACCTCCAGGCATCTCGGCTTTCTCAGACTCCCGTTTGTATCTCCTCAGCTCAGGTACGCTGCTGTACCTTGGTGTTTCCTGTCTGCCTGGAAACAAGTAAGCTTGGGCAATTGTAGGGCTTACTGCATTTGTTTCACATTTCTTAGGCATCACTGTTCTTCACTGCCTGATGTCCAATTTCTTGAAAGCCTTTGATTTCTTGTATTTTGTCTTGCTTTTAGTTGTTTCAGGTGGGAGGTTAACTCTAGTCTGTTACTCTTTCTTGGTCACAAACATAAATCTTTAAAAAAGATTTAAGGTTAATTTGTACTTTTTAATGCATTTACCCATGATACGTTGTCTTTTTAGATTGAGCTACTAGTGTGAGAGTTTTTAATTATTCTTTTCCATTTTACTTGTTCTTGCTTTATCCTTTTCTTTGGCTTTGATTTTGTTCCTTCTAGATTCCTCGAGTTTTTTATCATTAGTATAGCAATTTTTATAGCTTTTTAAAGATTTGTGCAGGTATCTTTCCACAATCCTGTGGTGTTGGTCTCTCCAGATGTTTTTAGATGAGTTTTTTGAGCCCTAGGTGTGGTCTTGTTAACTACTTTAGTTCTTATCTGTCATTGACTTTATAATCCTTACTCTGTCCTGTGTGTGCTCTAAGGTCTCTCTGGTGCTCTTGACCAGCGTGCTGACCAATCTGTCAGGTTCTTTAGTTCTTACATCATGTAAGTCAATGTTAATAAACACGTGGTATTAAATTAAGCTGAGGGGCAAGTTTAGGAGTCATTCTTCTCTTAGCTTAGCCGCTTTTAAAAAGCATTTTATTCATTTATTTATTTATTTTTATTCATTTATTTATTTATTTATTTATTTATTGGTATGTGGGTAGTTCCCTGGCCGGGAATCGAACCCAGGGCGCAGCGCTGACAGCGCCAGCGCCGAAACCCCAAGCCACTACACCACCAGGAAACTCCTTAAAAAGCATTTTAAATACAGCTTTGTACTGTATCATAATTTTTATCTTTATATAAATTAAGCACTATTATAATTATCCTCACAGAACAATTTTTTAAAGAATTACTGCTTCTGTTCCTATAAAAGTATATATTCACAGTACATAATTTAATTTAGAAAATAAGGTTATGAAGAACCCCTCACTCTAAATTATTTTGATTAGCACTTTAATGAATTCATTTGTATATATATTTTCTATTCATTTATATAAATATCCACAGAACTCAGAGGAATGATACTGAAAATGTTTAAAAAGCAACGTTGTGTAGTCACTAGTGAGAACTATAGTAACTAGTGCAGGAGCATTGTCCAAGACTCTTAATTGTTGGATTCTGTGGACAGCAGTCTTTAAGTAGGGGCCAGGGCAGGAAGGACATGTGGAGGCTTAAGTCAAAGATTGTTTACTAAGTAGTCTGAAAGTACGGGGACTGTCCAGAAAAAAATATAGCCATAAATGCTGTACTTCTCATGTTGCATGGCTGGATACTTTCCAGATAGCCCTTATATGTTAGTCTGACAGACAGACTATAGTTCTGTGATGTATACAACACTGTATATAAGCCTATTTTGCATTTCTCATTATTAGGTTAAATTTCAGAAATTAAGGTACTTGATATATATTGCCAAGTTGTCTTCTGGTATGATCATGCCAGTGTATACAGACATTAGGACTGCATGATGGTGGAAAGTATCTATGAATTATTTATGACATTTGTCCATTTTTTATTGGGTTTTATTTATCAGTTTGCAGACTTATTAAGGATTGCATATTTACTGTGTTATCTTCTTGGTTTATATGCCTTTCCATTTTCATATAGAGAAATTTAAAATTTTATAGTTGTAACAAAGAATACATGTCAGAGGGAACTAATAGTATATAGAAACTACCTGTCTTTTCAGATATGTACAGGTGAGAAAATGTTTTGACAGATTAAAGTATCAATATTTTACAATTGAAATATACCATGATGGTGGTATAGTCATGGATCCAGAAGAAAATGATAATGTCCAACGTTCTATATCACTTGTAATGTGACATTCATAATTGCTAACTGGCACACTAGTGGAAGAGTGAAAACAAGTATATATCCATGGCTTAAAACAGACCTACAAGTTCAAATACAGTAGCTAAACATCTCAGTCACTTATAAATGGTAACAGAACAACAGGACTTTAAGAATTGGGTTTCATTCCTGGCTCTGCCTCTCTAGCTTTTTGACCTATGCATTGTCACATACCTTCTCTAGGCCTGTCTCCTCATTGGTAAAATGGAAATTAGATGGTCTCTGGCCCATTTCTTTAGTGGCTTTTAAAAAAGGTAGTGTTTAGCTACATCCTTTATCACTGGGAAAATAGTTATATTTTAAGTAGGTAATTATAAGTTAATACTAGATTCAGCACTAGAACAATTAAGTTGAAGGCAGGAAAATAATTGTTTTCACCCCAGTTCTGTGCCTTACCATTTTGACTTATGTAAATCTTATATTAAGTTATACAAATTTCATTCGCCAAGTAAGGAATTTAAGTGGACTGGGCTCACTATAAGCTTAAAAAATTAGTAAAGTGAATTTTGTTGACTTTCAGTTCTTGACACTAGTTCTGGCTGCTAGAACACGTAACAGAGACTTACAGACAGACATTCACTGCTCACAGTACTGGAGGCTGATATGTAAGATCATGGTGCCAGCAGGTTCAGTTCTTGATGAAGGCCTGCCTCCTGGCTTGTGATCAGCTGCCTTCTCAGTATGCTCACAGGCCTTTCCTTTGTGCATGGGCATTAAGAAAGTGAGAGAGATCTGTCTCCCTCTTTTTACAGAACACTAATCCCATCATGTGGGTCTGATGCCATCACATTGGGATTAGAACTTCAAATTGTGAATTTTGGGATGACACATTCAACTCATAACAAACAAAGTAGGTATCAAAATGTTTATAGAGGAAAACTTTACAGAAAATTAATTGTGTTTACATTAAATATGCCAACCTATTGAGCATCTAGTATTTGCAAACCTTGCTTTTAGTCTGGGTGGTTCACAGACTTGGCTGTGAACAAAATTAGATGTGGAATTTAAAAAGTAGAACAAATCAAATTATTGGGCCTCACCTTAAGGTATTCAGTAGGTCTGGAATGAGATCTACAAAAGCTGTGTAGATTTTAAAACGCGCTCCAGGGAGTTCCCTGGTGGTATACTGGCTAGGCTCCTGCCCTCTCAAAAAAACAAACGCGCTCAGATGGTGCTAATACTCAACCAAGGTTGAGAACCACGGATATCGGTGTTGTGGCTTTATTTGGGGTACACAGATCTTGATGCTCAACTCAACTCACTGTCTGATGTTGTAAGAAGTTGAAGGATGGTAGTTATAGTGTTCGGAATACCCCAAGAACAGGGGGCCTTTTAATTTCTCTTGGAAGAAAGAGTGAAATCCCTATGATTTGTAATTCCATGAATTAAAAGTGTAGCTAAATTCCACAAATTGGATTTTTAATTAAAAGTGAAAATTGGCTCCCTTTGCATTCTGTCTTATCAACCTGTTCTGTTTGTCCCCAGAGGAGGAGGAGGATGACCTCTTTGATGATCCTCTGCCAGTACCTTTAAGGCACAAGGTTCCAAACCAGCAAACTGTTCACCCTGAGGTATTTCCAATGACTGCAGTATCACCAAACCAGCCTGAAAAACTGAGACAAAGGCCAGGATGTTTCAAAGCAGAGAACATACAAACCTCCCTTTGGTCAAACTTTATAGATTGTGAAGAATCCAACAGTGAAAGTGAAGAAGAATTACACATCCCAGTCTCATCTCCAGGAGATCCAGGTCCTGTTACACATGAACAGAAGGCTGATGAGGAAATACCACAGTGGGAGGTATTCTTTAAAAGAAATGATGTCACAGATGATGGTTTGGAAAATGTCCCTTCCTCCACAGAGGCAGGGGGCTCTCAGTCACCAAAGCTTTTCAGTGACTCTGATGGCGAGTCAACTCACATCTCCTCCCAGAATTCCTCTCAGTCCACACACATCTCAGAGCAAGGAAGTCAAGGCTGGGACAGCCAATCTGACACTGTCTTACTGTCTTCTCAAGAGAAAAACAGTGCAGACACTGCCTCCTTGAACAAATGTGGCTATAGACCAAGAATCAAAGAGAAAGTTGCTGCTTCTCAGATGGAACAAAATGTACTTTGCCCAAAGGACACTTACTCTGATTTGAAAAGCAGAGATCGAGATGTAAATATAGCTCCTAGTGTTGGAGAATCAACTATTCTAACCAGTGGAAAACACATACCTCAGGAGGAAAGGATGCTGAATCTTAGCACCAATGCGGATTCACAGAGTTCCTCCGACTTTGAAGTTCCCTCAACTCCAGAAGCTGAGCTACCTAAACGAGAGCATCTACAGTATTTATACAAGAAGCTGGCAACAGGTGAAGGTATAACAGTGGAAAAAAGAAAAAACTCACTTTTAGATACTTAAGAATTCAAAACACTTCATTCTAGAGCCATCACTAAAAAATCTATACAAAAAGGTAATAGCCAAAGTCAAAACAGATAAAGTAAGATATTTAAAAATGCTCATATAAACCTAAAAGAAAGCAGTAAAGGGAAAACAGGAACAAAAAAATTGACGGAAAAAACAAATAAGATATGTAGAACTAAATCCAAACATTAACAACTACATTAAATGAACATCGTCTAAACATACCAATGAAAAGACAGGAAAAACGACATAGCCTAACTTATATGCTGTCTATAAGAAAGTCACTTCACATGATATACATGGTTAAAAGGATGGAAGCAGATATACCATGTAAACACCACTTAAAAGAAAGCTGGGTGCAGTTCACCAGGATAATCTTAACTGTGTATGTACCTAACAGCAGCTTCAAAATACACAGGCACACCTTGGAGATTATACGTTTGGTTCTAGACCACTGCAATAAAGACAGTCATGTGAATTTATTCGTTTCCCAGTGCACAGAAAAGTTATGTTTACACTATACTGTAGTTTAAGTGTGCAACAGCATTATGTTTAGAAAACAACATACATACCTTAATTAAAGAACATACTTTATTGCTAAAAAATGCTAACTATCATCTGAGTCTTCAGCAAGTTGTAATCCTTGCGCTGGTGGAAGGTCTCGCCTTGATGATGAAAACGCAGTATCTGTGAAGGGCAATAAAACCAGGTATGTCTGTATAAAGCAAAATCAACTGAAAGGAGAAAATTGAATGCACAATTACAGCTGGGAACTTTAACATTCCTCTTTCAGTAATAGAATTAGTTTACAGAAAATCAGCAAATATACAGAAGAACTGAATGGCACTCATCAACCAACTGGATCTAACTGACAATCCATGCAACAGCAGAGTACATGCTTTTGAAATGCACATGGGACATTCACCAAGACAGATCATAGCCTGAGTCAAAAAATACTGCAGACTGAAAGAATAAACTTGGGCCTATTAAACTGATGGCTATAGGTAAAATCAGCCCCTTACTTACCTCAAAAGATGTGACATAACTTAAGAATGTTGGTGTGAAGATAGTGGTAAAATTAAAACTAGAAAAATTAGGACCTAAAAAATAATTAAATGGCAAAAGTATAAGTGTACTACAATGAGTCAGTCAACTTTCCTGAAGTTCATCAGTTGATAGGTTATGCTTTTGCAGTTACATTAATAAATGCTTTGATATGCTGACATTTTATAGATTAAGGAAGCAAAAGTAGAGATTTCACTTAAAACAAGTTTAAGTGGAGTATCTGAAACACAATTTGCAGATCAATTAAGCTAACAATGATATAGCTGCAATGTAATCAGACCAACAGTAAGTGCTCGATCCACAAGACAAATTAGGGTTATAAAACTTAGCGGAAAATAAATGGGATAGTCAGAGGAAGTAATGCCAAGAGGACCCAGGGAGTCAACCCTCTCATTTCTCCAAAAGGGAACATTCCACTCCCAAATGTTAGGAAAAGGACTGATTTTCCCGTCCATTTACATGAGGGAAGAGCAGAACAGTGACACCTACAGTTCACATTTCAGCTAAGAAACTGGCATGAAGGGAAGAAACTGACATGGTTTTTAAGGGATATAGATAGGGCTGAGAATAAGGGCCGCATGCAACTCATTTCTGATTGGTCTTTGAGGATATGTTGTGTCAGTTTCAGGGATGTGCCTCTGCCCTAATTACTCAACAGTAAGTTTTATTAATATGTACACCAACAAGAGAATGGCCTGAGCATAGTAAGGAATCCAGGGCAAAGGAAATGTAAGAAAGGACACAAGGAGTTTTATGGGAACACTGACTCCTTTTTCTCCAGCACAGATGCTGCCTGAGCTTTGAATAAGATACACTCTACTATGATTGGGCAGAATTAGAGTTCTATTTGTTCCATTTTGCCCATCTCTCCTCAGTACTTCTTCCTAAGTTCCAAGTAAATTTAAACCACTGAAGAGAACCAGTAGGGATTACAAATCACTGGCTGAATATCTGGTCATAACTACAATAGGCCTATTCTAGAAACCCAGAGATTTCATATTTATAGTTCTAAAAATTAGTTGTACTTCATTATTATAAATCATGTAGTTAAATATAACTACATATATCTGTATATGTTAACTGATATTTAAGACTTCATATAGCTTATGATACAAGATGGGTGTTCAAAACATGCCTATAAACTTTTTCTAAATACATTTTTAACATTTTATAATCACACCATCAACTTAATATTATATACTGCCACATTTCCATTGCTTTATAAGTCTGGCATAATCAATGCCGGCTGAATCAATTTAAGGACTAAGAGCAGCAGAACAGACTTTGCTCAAAGAACTTAACGGTGATCACCAAAGATGTTAAAGTACAGATTAATACAGTTAACCCTTGAACAATGCAGGCTTAGGAGTATCTACCACCCATGCACTCAAGTCTGTGTATAAATTAAATCAGCCTGCCACATACATGGATTCACACAGTTCAAACCCATGTTGTTCAAGAGTCAACTGCATAAACCTGTACTTTAAAACCAGTACAGGTTTATACCCTGTACTTGAAGTACAAAATAACTATAGGCAATACTTAACACATGGTGCTTACTTTGTGACGATACTTAATTCTTTTACACACTGTGTATTAACTCCTTTAATCCTCACAACACCCTTTGAGGTATAGATTTATTAGTCCCATTCACAGAGGAGGCGGCTAAGGCACAGATAGGTGATTAGTTCAGACAGCTAGTAAGGGGCGAAGCCAGGACTCAAATACAGGCAATTCAAACCCATGATGCCATGCTCTTAACTGCTACACAGTAAGGCCCCTCAAAAAGAGTATAGCAGTAAGGATTAATTAAAGTGGCTACTTGATTTTTACTTCAAGAACTGTAAAGTATAAAAGAAAAAGAAGAAAAAGTTTCAAAATGCCAAGATCTATCACAGAAGAAATCAAATCCAGCAGCTAGCCACATTTGCCTTGGAGAGGAAGCCAAGGCTTAGAAGTTTTAGTAGTAAAAAATGATTTTTTAAAAGGTCTGCCTGAAATTGGTTAAATATATTAAAAACAGCTGGGTGATATTGGGCATATGACTTAGTTACCTAACAATCTAAATGCACTTCCTTAGGTGTACTGTAGGGACGACAGCACCAACCTCATACATTTATGAGAAGCACGAGTACATACAAAGGCCTAAGACTTGCTCAAAGAATATTAGCTCAAGTTCTAAAATTCTTTGCACTTTAAGGCAGTATTTAGTGAAATATATTTAAATACCTGATGATTAATAATGCTCAAAAATTTTAGAAGTATCCATCTACATTATGCTAAGTGAAAATTATACTTTAATATCCAAATGTGTGAACCATGACAACAATGAGCTTTTTAAAAAGGAAAGAAACATTTAAAGGAGTGGTACATACACCTTTGGTTAATCTCAACAGCAGGTAGTCAGGAATACATCAGTATTTTTCTGCCCCTTTTGTAGCTTTACTGAAAAAAGACGGTAAAATATTCATAAACAAACCAAGCTAACCCGCAATAAACAGAAGAATCAAATGCCAAACTAAATTTATTTGCTAAAGAATAAATGTTGAAGTATAAGAAATATAAGTGCTGTCTAGATTTTGCATATAGGGAAAACCCTGAGATCACCCACCAATTGTGTGTAACAATCTCCTTACGTGGATCCTGAAAACAATGGTGTTAATACATCTTGTGCAGTTTAAACTTGATCTAAACATTATCCTTGAATACTTGCTTTATGTTAACAAATTCTGACAACTTAGGAAATGAATTTAAAGAAGCTAAATGTTGACTTAAAATAGTTAAAGCTCCTAACAGTTTTGGTGAAGTAGTTTCTATTATCTTACTGCTTAAGTTCAGCTTTTTACTAACATAAGGGTGACATGTAATTAAAATCTCAAAGGTGCATTAAATTTCAAATAAGGACAAAAAAGTTGATTGAAAATAGCCATTTCCCCCTTTGTCCTTCAATATTACATTTAAAACAAAAAGTAGACAAAATCAAGTAACTAGACAGTAAAACACTGACTTTTTAAAAAGAATGTGAAAATTTAATCTTTAAACCTACCTGTGACAATTATAATTCAAAGTATGCTTGGGCACTGGAAGCAATCTATTAAAAAATCAGTGATGTTCTCTCACCACTGATTGCATGTGATTATTTTTTCATAAAGAAAAGAAATGGCACTAAAAAATACATTTGTCTTGACACTTCCGAAAAGCCAATTTTGGTTTACAGATATACTGAGACTTCCAACATGTAAACAATTTACCCTATATTATGAAAGAGTGACGTCATGTAGTACTGAATAAATAAAATGTAGCTTCTCTCCCCGAAAAGAGATTAAAGATTAAGAAAATATTTGAAATGCTGCATTCTTGAAGTCAGTTCAATTTTACCTGCACTACTTTGAACTCATTAAAAACCCAGGGCAATGAGCTTAGGTAGAACTGCATTAGAAATACTGAAAGCTAGGTTTATTTGCTGCATTTACCTTTACATTGGACATCAGGATTAGAAATCCCAGAATCAGAAGAGGTGAAAACATTGTTTTCCTGCATAGTAAAACTTCAGTCAGGAGAAACTAACAAATAAAACCAACAATGAATATATTCCATTCCAGTCTTAATAGTTCAAGTAATAAATGGTCTATTTTTCAGGCACACACTCTGAACAAGCCAAGTTTAGCTTTATCACATTTAAAAATTCATTTATAAAATAAGTATTGGTTCAAAATATAGATTATTTTTTAAGAAGAGCTTGCAGGAAATATAAAAATAATTAAATTTGGTGGAAAGGAAATGTTAAAACTGCCTGAAGTTCAGAAGATGTAGTGTTAATGTTGTGTGAAATAGATCATTAGGCATAGCTGCTCTTGGGTATCTTGTTTTAATGTTTAAACCAGAGGTACTCAACATGGATTTTCTGATTCATGTTTTAAAAGGGGCCTTAAAGCACCCCATTTCCCTTGGCTGGTATTCCAAAAAAAACCCTCCTAGTTTCACTCTGTGTCATCTCCAAGAGGCATAATGGCCAAACCATGCTAGAATTTTAGAGAGCCTTTTGGAAATTTTTCTTTTACAGGATCAAAAATCCTTTAAGAATAACTGGTTGGGACATATACCCCTTATAATGGTCTAAACTGCTCAGAATATGAAATCAAATTGTAATTAAATTTTTCACATTTATTTTTAGATCTTAAATTTCTGTATCATTAAGATCCCAATGTTTTCATGAAATAAGTAGAAAACAGAGTATTATAATTCAGTATCACCTATTTGTCTCCAATACAAGAATGGTATTTACAGTAATAAATAGGTAAACAGAAATGACAATATTATAACAAAAATAGAACTTTGTATATTTGCCCAAATTGAATTAACTATTTTTCTAAAGTCCAAGAGTATGGCAAGTTGAATGTTTGATCTTAGGGATTGTGACATTATCAGTTTAACACTTAAACACTTAATCACTGAAGGAGGCATTTCTCTATTCACAAAGACTTCTTAAGTATGCATATGCTGATCTGTAAAGTTTTCCTTTCTTGTTTGGTATCTAACCACTAATTAGGTATATTTCAAATTAGTCTGTGACCCTGTGTTCCTCTCTTCAGAAGCATCACTAATGCATTTGGCCAATAGTCTGAAACATGAATTGTAAATTAACACAGTGTATAATCTTGATAATATGAAAAAAGTCCCAAATATTTATTTTTAAAAATGTTAACCTTAGAAAAAAGCACAATCACAATTATCCTCAGATCTATTTCCTGAAAATTCAGTTGAGGTAACCTCTGCAAGTCACAGCTCCACATTTGCACACAGTTCTGACTCTCTTTTTGGCTGGGCTGTAGTCAATAGAATCTGAAGATATATCTCCAGAACCTGAATATGTATAAAAAGAAATACAGGAGAAAGAGTTAAGACAATTCAGAATGAGTTTCAAATTTTCTATCAGCTAAATGTGAATATATTCAGAGACAAATCATTATGAATTGTCTTGAAAGGATGGGGTGGGCTAATTAAAAGGTAAAGGGTATGTTATTAGCCCATATTATGAGAATGAATTTCTGAAATGATGAAACTTGGAAAATCTAATATACAATCATTCATTTTATGTATTATTTAAAAGTCATAAAGCAAGGTAAAGTAGTAACAATATGTAAAGGGCATCATGTTTAGAAAAACAAAATTAAATGTTTTTTTTGTTTTTTGTTTTTTTTTTAAAGCCAAACTCTAGTAGGAATAGACTAAGTTCATACATGCTTTAAATCACATTTTTAATCTTCTGAATGTTTCTCTCAGTAAAGATTTGGAAATGTACACTTAAAAATTTTGAATACAAGTAATATCAAGAGCAGATGTTATTAATAAATAAGCTTCCATAATGGAAGTTCTGAAAAAAGCAGTTGGCTACGTGATATAAAATGAAGAACATTATTCTGCCCAAAAGTCAGGCAGACAGTTCCGGTTTAGCTATCAGATTATAGCTCTGAGACCTTGAGTAAGAAGACAAACTGTAACAGCCTCATTTTTTTCATTTTTAATATTAGTTTGGTTCAGTGATCTAAGGTCTTTTCCTCCTCCTGAATAGATTCCTCATACTGAAACTACTTAACACCAATGAACTGTACTTGAGAACCATACCTTTCATTTGATAATCAAAAGTGAGTTCTTCTCCAGCGTTTATAGTTCTTGTGGAAAATAACGCTATTCGGGGAAGACGAGTATCAAGGTTATCAATGAAAACATTGAACACCTGAAGATTCGGGTCACACTAAAAAAAGAACATGAGAACCCATTTAAGTAAAAATGACATGAATGAGTTCTTCTATATGCCACATAAAATCTTTAATTTCCTAGAGTATTAGCTTTTTAAGATGTACTGGAAATTAAGTAGATTATTTAAAGGTCTCTGAGGCATGTACATTTAAAAATATTGTTTTCACCTACAGAAAATTTCAGACATACATAAAACTAGAGAAAATACTAGTTCCACATGAATCCACTATGCACCTTCAACAATTGTTAACATTTTTTTTTTTTGGCCAGTGTTGTTTCAGCTGGTCCCGACGTCTTAATTTTTCTGGTGAATTTCACTGCAAATTCCAGATAACATTATCATTTCAGCAAGGCATATTTAGAGAATTAGAATGAGTGCATTTAAAAAAATCAAGTTAGCATTGTATAACTCAAATTTCACATTGCATGGGTTTCATTGTTTACAACTTGTTTGGAATTGTTTGCTATTTTGAGAACTCTACACTAAATTCCGAAATACACAAGAAGAATGATCCAGTGAATCATACTAAAAATCAAAAGAAGTGTTTAATTATCCTTGAATAGAAGATATCTATTTTGAGAGTATTTCAAATTTATTAAGAAAAAAATTAAAAGTATAAATCAGAAAACAAAGGGAGTCAGAAGATCTCTAACATTTCATTACTAATCATAAATTAATTTCTTGGTATAAAATCCATCAAAGTTTAATATGGTCTATTTCCTCATATGGTCAGCTATACAACTTATTCTCCAAGACATATTTCCTTATAATCTACAAAATGGAGATAATGTCAATCTCACAAGCCTAATAGTATGTTGTCCACCTGGGACTTAACTGGTGTCCAATAACTATTAACCTCCTTTATTTTGGGGAATAGTTTTTAAAAGATGATTCTGGAGTTAAGGTTCAAGCTGTATTCTAAATTGTTTTCGAACATGAATTAAGAATACTAATTTAAAACTTAATAAAACAGCCCTAAGTACTTCAATAGTCTATAAATTCTTAAATTTTATAAAAACATTAACATGTTTCATTTTAAGAGAATACAGTTATCTTTAGTTGTACGAAGGCTGTCTGGGAAAAAATCCAGCCATAAATGCCTCTATTTTTAATATTACATGGTTGGATACTTTCTGGACAGCCATTGTTAACTTTTTAACTTCTGTAAGAAACCTATATACAACTGTGTGTATTTCTTAAACTCTCTACTTTCCACCTCTTAACTCCTCTGCTTGTTAATTTCCTCCTCTATATGGGGACAATATCTATCTTATAAAATTGTTGGAATGTTTAAACAACGTAACATATGTAAAGACTCCTGCAAAATGCATGGTATTTGGTAGGTACCTTAATGAATTTTCCAAATATAGCAACAATGTTATCTGCAGGACTTAACAGAAAAGGCCCTTGAACTAAAAAACTCTGGAAATACTAAGAGTATGTGGTTGAAAAAGATAATTATTTCCTCAACTATGGAAAATCATTAAACACAGTCTTAAGTTAATTAGTCCTATCTATACTCTTAAGTATTTCTTACACTGTGATTCACAAAGTGAGACACATTTCCATATCGAGCTGCATCCACTGTGAATTCATCAGATTCATAGTCCAGATCAAAGAGATATGTGATTCCTTTGTTGTCATATAACTGCCCCCGTCTTTCGGCTTCTTCACTTGTGATTACCTAAAAAGAAAAACTATAGTATATTATATAGCTATTGCTGAACTGAAGAAACATTCATCCATATATCTATTAAATAACATATTAATGCCTACGAATGTTTTAAAAAAATTAAAGTGTCATCAAAACATTCCCTCACACAAATGATTCTAGAACTAGGTAGACAGAAAGAGGTGAGAAGACAATGGGAGAAACGATGGTGCAAAAGAATTATGATAGTCTAAATAGAATTTGGATGACTCAACAATTGACAAGTTGAAACAAACTGTGTAGTATTTTCATTCTAATATACTGAGATGCTCAGTAACCTACACAACTATAGCTCTCTGTAGGACATAACAAACATTAAGAACTAAATTTACAAGTATATATGCTCTAAAGGCTTAGTTTCCCAGTAACTAATCTGTGCGCAGTTACAAATGGAAATTTGTTACAAATACAGGAAAGAAGGTATGTTAAATTTGGAGTCAACTGTATGGAAAGCTTTATTTTATAGAACAGATTCTTTTCATGAAATTAGGTAGCTCAAACCCATCATCTACAGTTCTGCTCTTAGCATGTGGTAAACATGCTCAGCTTATGAAATAAAATGTCTCAAGTGATTCATGGTGTTAACCAAATCTACCTGCTGCATTCATTAAACCAAAAACAAAATCTAAGATCCTGAACAATAATCTGCCACTGTCTAAAAATATAAGGATCAAAATAAGCATCCAATTTAAATGCCGAACTAGGTGATCCAATTCCAAACAACTTTTAAAATGTCAGCTCTGACAGCCCCAGGTACACAGTCACACTCATATTTTTCTAGTCACAGCTTCACCCACCCTTCAATTTGAGGAAGTGTGACACTATAGTGGAGTGTACTGATTTTGGAGCCTTGGTTTTGAATCCTGGCTCTTTACTATGTCACCTTTGGCAAGGTGCTTAATTGTTCTATGCCTCAGTTTCCTTATATATAACAATGGAGATAAATACAACTCTCTTTTAGAGTTGAGAGAATTAATGAATTAATACATATGTGGTTACAATAGTATGTGGCACATGGGAAATACTATTTTGAGTGTGTGTGTGTATATATATATATAACACACACACACACACATTATGTAAAAAAAAATTGTTCAGTAGCTGGTAATTTAGAGAACAGTCTTTGTAGCTGAGTTACAGATACAAAGAGTCTGGATTTTCTTAGGGTCAGAATAAATGCTTTTATGTTTATCCTGTAACACCTGCTCATAAAGCATTGGTCTATTCTGCAGTAGCTTTCATGTTGATAAAAAAATTGAGTTTTGTCAACTATACTTAACCATATTTGGTCTAATGAATGAATTACAAATTAAAAGTTCCAAAGTTAGCACGTGTTTAGATGTGATTTTCTTCTTAGGGATTTTGTGTGAAAACAGTTGTCATATTTTAAAATTTACAAATGCCACTTTCATTTATTATAAATGAGTGTTGAAAAACGACTGCATCTTTTTGTCATTATATATAGTTTTTGTTTGTATTCAAGTTTATATTTCTAACAATGCCACTGAACCTGTCTCTCAAACCTGAAATTTCTACATATTTGCAAATGGTAGTATCAAAATGTACCAAATATGTTACTGAATTAAAAGGCTAACTCTTCAAAAGTATAAACCTTGCATGCACATTATTTGCTATGTAATAAGTTGAACGTACCTCTCCAACATATTCCATGACAAAACTCATTTTTTTAATCTTCACAAGGGTTTTTACACCCCAGCCACAGCCATTGCTAGTTCGAAAGATGCAAAGTGAGTATTGTGTGCCTTTTTGTACAATCCTATTGGGACAATCAGGTCCACACTGACATCTTGAGTTGCATTCATAAATGGGGGTACCAGGTGGTATTTTAATTTGTTGATTTTTATTATAAGCCAAATCAACTCCAGCTTCAGCAGGACAACATTTCTCAAAGAAGCAATCTGAGCATGAACAACCAAAGTTAGCTTCATTGACTAAGCTGATTCCGGGAGCAGGTTTGTATTCATTAATATAGTAGAAGTTTGGAGGTGGGCCCTCTAAGTCAACAGTATTTTCAACAAAAATCATCCCTTTGTGATTTTTTCTTCTGTTGAGTTCCTCTTGCCATCTCTGCAGAGCTATCCTTTGTTTAGCCTTCTTTACAATGTACTCAGCAACCGCAGGTTTCAAAGATTTGTTATTGTTTTTTAGAGTTACTGCTTTGCTTTTCTTTACCTGAGATAAGTAAATATGCTTGTCATTAGAGAACTGCTGAAGTAGTAATGGGCACTTGAGATTTTGCAAAGGTTCCCAAGTATTTGTAGAATCTGGCCATCCTTTCCATTTTACAAGATAATATTCCATATCCTTCAAACATAAAAGAAAATGCAAATCAGATTATGACAGCCCCAATTATTTAAAATAATTTAATATTGTATAGGTAGAATAAGGTATCTATTTTCATTTTTCTTAATAAAATTCAGAATATACAGAGTCAGATTTCTAGCAGATAAAGTACAAATCATAAAAACAAAACTTTTTATTACATAAAATGTGTACAGAATATAGATTCTAGGCAAGAGAGTCACACTCACAGAAAGGTAAAAGTACTGAAATTCATAAATATTTTATCAAAGTGATTAAGTTTAACAAAAACGTATTTATCTTGATCATGAAAACAGGTAGGCTGAAAACCAACAATTTAAGACCTACGTTAGTGGCTTACTTGGCCAGCATAGATGTAGGCATCCTCTAAGGTCTATAAAAATATTTTACAATGGATAAGAGAAGAAAGTTCTATTTTTCAATGTCATGGACACACATTCCCCTAAATGTTCTAGAGATACACTGCCCAATTCAGTCATTCCTAGCCATATGTAGCTATCATGTACCTGAAATGTGGCTAGTCCAAATACAGAATGTGTTTTAAGTGTAACACACACTGAATTTCAGACTTTAGCACTACAGAATGTAAAATATTTCTTAACTTTAAAAAAATATTGATTACACATTGAAACAGTATTTTAGATTTACTGGATTAAATATATCATTGAAAGCAATTTCACCAGTTTCTTTTTACTTTGTTTAATGTAGTTACCAGAAAAATTATAAATTACACATATGTAGGCTATATTGTATTTCTATTAGACAGCATATTTCCAGAGAATTCTTACCTTATTTAGACTCAACCATGACTGGATTAGGTAGCAGCAGGCATTCAAGCCACCAAGGATCAAATATTTTGATTTATCCCTCAAACTGCTGTTCACGACCATGATACCTAGAATCTTGCCTTCCTACCCCAGTGATCTGATGTTTTTCTACCCTTAAAGTCAGGCAATGCCATGTTGTTCTCTTTAAAAAGGTAGTCAAGAGTGTATAATAAAAAAATTCTGAAGTAAAATCTCTCAAGTTTTGTTTTGTCTACTGGAATAACTAACATATATCCATATGCCCTCGGGCAAAGTGCCTTCTGATATATGAAAGTGATTCAACTGCATTCTGTAATTTTCAGTTACCATTTTAATTCACAGATATTGATAAAAACTTAATTGAGACACATTTGCTTTTCCCTGAAATTTTTAATAAAGTTTTTATTATAAAGAAAGAATGCTCATGACAGCTGTTTTACAATTCATAATTTATTAATGCCAAATGACATGGAAGGTCTAGGAAATGTATTAGAGATACTGCTGAGGCAGCTTTCCAGGAGTTAGTGAGTGAGCTCATTTTCTTCCCACTGTCTTCATCTCAGTATTTTATTACATTTCTACTCAGTATGCAGTAATGCTTGTGAATAACTTTTCTTCTTTATAAAAATGGTCAAAATGTTTTCTCTGCTTAAATTATGATGTGAGGTATGCACAAAAACTGTACTTCCATAGAAAAATATATTGTGATTCCAGGAAAGAAAAAGTACATATGTATTTGTTAGTCAAGCTGGCTAAGATGTAATATAGATTTCTCTCTGCTGTCAGGTAACTACTACAATTTTGGATTGTTGTTAGCAGGTATCTGCTCAACAAGATCCACTTGGCACTATCTAACATATTTATTCCCCTTAATTGTAAAATTCTTTAACATTTTAAAATTTAAAAATTAAATTGCTCCTTCTACATGCTTGTTTTTCCTGTTATAGCCCTGGGTTATGCCAAAAGTTGCCAACAAACAATGAAAGAAACAGGAACACTGGCTTCAAGTCAGATGATTTAACTTCAAATATTGCTAAGCAAAACTAAAAACACCATACCACTGAAGTTGGCTTCCAAAATAATGTATTAACAATGTCACTTGCATTTTTAATGACTAAGTTTTGTATTTAATCACATTGGTATCTACTTAATTTATGAATGGTAAAGATGCTTATGAGTGCCTTTGGCAAAATAGTAGAGAAATATCAGTCATTTTATTTCTACTTAGTCAACTTCTGCCTTTTATTTTATACCCATATTTTACTTTTAAAATCCAAAAAGGGTATTTCCATTTTGAAAAACAAAATCATTTTAAACAAATAACCAGTTTGACTTAAACTAATTAATTCAATACCCTAAAATTCCCAAAAGCCAAAAAGTTCATAAGCCTTATATACTGTATCAGTATTGTATTCTGATATGCAATCAACTCTTGATTACCCATAAAAATGGAATAGTCATAAAAATGATCCATAAATTACTCCAGTTGAACTTGAAATGCATTATATGAAATTTTTAAGAGGCATTTCCCCCCATTATGTTTGCCTTAGGTTAAATTCATTCAAATATTTTAATATCTATAAGAAGTATATGAAAGTCTGGGTGTAATAAAATGTAAGGTAATAATTACTAGCCTATAAAAGTAAAATCTCATTGGGAAAAGAAGGCAATAACATGTAAAGTAAGCAGCAATAATGCGAGGCAGTACAATTTTAAATGTCAAAACAAATAAGACAATAAATACTATTAGAATACAAAGAGGGAAATAAATCTAGATCAATCAGAAAAGGGCACAGAGAAAGTGGAACCAATTTCACAGTGAAAGGCTGATAGGATTTGTTGGGCAGGGAACAGGGCAGGCAGGATGGAAAACAGGAGCAAAAGCCAGCAGCTAAGATTTGCATGAAACATCCAGAAAAGATGGATTTGGCTAGCTAGCTTTAAAGTTTCAGTATTGAAGTGAGAGATAAAACTGTAATGGCAAGGGAAGAGCATATTTTACACAACTCTGAACACTTGACTAAGGCATTTAAATTTTAGTATAGGCCAAGGGTTTTTACAATTCTTAGAAACCATGGTGTTTCTGGAGGAAGCTTCATTAAATACAAACACATTTAATTCTATCTTGTTTATTAGGAACAATTTTACCAATCTTAACTGCCAAGCCAATGACTTCAGTCCCAATATGACTTGACCATTCTCCTTAGGCTTTGATAATCATGATTCCCTCTATACTCTTGATCCTTCCCTACGTTCTTTGTTGAGACCACTACCCCAGACCATTACTTTAAAACAATGCAGATACTAAGGGCCCCTTTTCACCCTAAACAAGTATTTATTCATTTTGAGAATCTGGACCTTTCCCTAACAAAAGTCTCATATATAATATTTTGGGTAATTTCAGGATATTTGGATTCCAAGTTAAGAATTCCTGCTCTAAATGCTCTCTGGGCAATCTAATCACTCCACTGGTTTCAATTATATGCTGACAACTCCCAAAATCTCATCTGCAACCCAATATATCCTATTGCCTATTGGATGTCTAACAGGTTCCTAAATCAGTCTATCCACATGGAACTTAGTACTGTCCTTTCTAAATGGATTGTCTGTTCTGTATTCCCCATCAAAAAGGAATTTTACCCATCTATCTAGTCACACCAGTCGCAAACCAGGAGGTGAATTTCGATTCTTTCTTTCAATCTAATCCATCAAGTTTTATTTAGGTTTTTGTTCATGTCTACCTCTATTACCTACAGTTACTTCAGGCCTTCAGTCTTGCTTAGATTATTCCATTTATTTCTTTTCTGCATCCAGATTGACAACACTCCAATCTATCCTTCTTTTCTATTAAGGTGTAGAACTTTCTTCTAAAAACAAAAATCCACTGTACCAGTCATTTTGTTATTTTCTTGCCTAAACATTTTAATGGCTTCCCCACTGCCTAAAGAATTAAAAATTCATACTTCCTTTTTTAAACAAGACCTCCTGCCTCAATCTTCCATTATGGCCCCATTCATACACCACCCTCTGGGCCACACTGAACTGCTGTTAGTAGTTCAATACTTGAACATGACAGGCTTTTTCATTCATGCCTTTCTGTTGTTTCATTCACAATTAAAATGGTCTCTTCCATTTGCCTGAAGAACACTTTCTTATTTCAGTCTCTTATTTTATATGGAGAAAAACCTATTCATCTTTAACTCAGCTTAAATGTCATCTCTTTCATGAAGTCTTTCCTGCCTCTTGCTCAAGGACTTTTCACTGCCAACCCTCGTGTCCCCATTTCTAATTTAAACTGTAAGCATTATTTGTAGGAAGAACTACTAACAGCGGCTCTTATTCTTTGTGGCCCCAGAACCAAGGACAATTGCCTACTACATCTTAGGCTTTAACTGAATATTTCTGAATGTATAACAAAAATATGACTACCTACATGTATATATTATAAAAATGACAATAGTTAATACTTAAAAGAAATACAAGTTGTTAAACTTAACCTGGAGATAGTAATTCATGGTGTTTCAATATCTGTTCTATTATCTGCTCTCCATAGTCAATAAGTGATAGCAAGCACAAAAGCTTTAAAAGTATATACTGGGGTGCCAAAAAAATGTATACACATTTCAACAGCTATTATCTATGTATTACTTTTCAAAGTTGAATTAAATTATGGTAGCAATGTATAGTATGATGTTTGCTCAAAAGATAGTGTTAATCAAATGAATGCCAGCATCACCATGCAACAGGCAGGACAAGGAAAATGGCAGAAGCACGGTTGTCATGCATGCGCAGCAATACAAGTGGACACTTGGGTCAATGTTGCTCAAGCAGTAGTTTGCGGTATTCAGAAGTGTCTGGACGCTGATGGTAACTACTTTGAGCACCTCTTGTAAGTGCAGAAGTCAAACATCACTTGTATTCACCTTCTGTTATCGTTATATATTGAGCATTACAATATTAATATAGTTTTTCTTTTCTTAAACTGTGTATACATTTTTTTGCACCCTCTGTATATGGGAGGACAAAAAAACAACAAAAATATCTACCTCCCCAATAGCTAATTTTTCCTACAAGTTTAAAAATAATTATCATACTCGACGTTAGTGGCAGAATAACCTGAATCTGATTATGAAAAACCCCGATGTTCATGGGTGGACAGTTTGACAACTATATGGTCAAGAGATAGTAACTATCTTTTCATTCCAGTAACTGGCAGAGTAGGAATTATGAAACCTGGGGTTAGGGGCCCAAGTCTGACATAAATGAGTAAAATAACCCTGGAGGAGTCCTTTCTTGGAGCTCTGTTTTCCTGATCTTTAAAATCTGAGTTTTATCTAATAACTTCTATGTTATTCCAGTTCTTAATAAATTACTCTTGAGTGTGATCAGTCTTTTAGGAATATTAATCTATTGTTAGATGTGGAATATTCTGTTAGTATGTGCCATGCTGTATAGTGGTGGTTCTAGAGACAAAGAATTACTTGGATACTTTAAGAAGGCAAAGCTTTGAGTAATATTTCTTTCTTAATATTTGCTTACAAAGGGAGAAACCCCATCAATGTTCATGGGGATAAGAATACTCATAGTTTTGTCAGAAATTTTTCTGTATGAAGGGGTGACATGGCACAGAAAAAAATCACATATCACCTACTATTTCAATTTATATATTTTAAGTTCAACTGGACCACAACATGAACTCACAATACTAACCATCCTGTTGGTCTCTCGTTAGTATTCTTTCCATTTCCCAAGTTGGCTATTTCAGACCTCTTACACTGTGCTCCAGATCCCGCTCCTACTACCTCCCCCTTATTTTCAGTAACACATGACATGTTTTCCTAATGCAGAGAGAAAACAGAAACCACCAGGCATAAAGTTCCTTAATTTCCACCCTTCCATGGACATGTAACTAGAGAAGAAGGTGGATGCAGATACAACAGAAGAGATGTACTTTATCAATTATCCCTCCTCTCCTGTCTCTCAGTTTCTCCTTCTCTACTGTTCTCACTAGCATTTACAACTTCCTCACTTTTTAAAAGCAAAATTAAACTAAACCTCCTCTGAGATAGATATAAATGCTTAAATATGTAAGGGATCTCTAAAAGATATGATAAATTATTAAAAGTTGTGAGACTGATGACTAAGGTCAGAAAGGGGGAAGATTTCAGTGTAAGGCCTTTTATAACTTTAAATTTTCAAAATCACAAGCATATATTTACCTACTCAGATTTTTTCTTAATAAAAAATTTTAAATTATAAACACCCTTAAACAAGCTGTCCATATTGCCTGACTCTACTTTCTCGCCTCCAATTTATTCTTTAACTCGTTCTATTTTGGTTTCTTCTATCCATGCCACAGAAACTGCTCTAAGGGCATCAATGACCCTTCCATTGCTCAATCTAATGAGCACCTTATAGTTCTTCTTTGCCCACGGGTCACTATTCTATTTTGCTGACATTATCTCTTCCTCTGGCTTCCATGATTTACTCCTAAGTTGTCTTACCTTATCAGTTTGTCTCAGTCTTTTTGAGTTATTCCTGTGAGTTCTCCCTTACTATTCCTCAGTCCTTGTTCTTCTCTTCTCACACTTCATTTGCTTAGATTACAATTGTATATTATTACTTTCAATCCATTCATGGTACAACAGCCACAGTAATGTTTTCAACATATCCAATCTTATCATTTCACTCCCCTGCTCAAAACTACTAAATGTTTCCCTATTGCTCTTAAGATAAAGTCCAAAATTCTCTTCTTGGCCATAAGGAACTGTACTTTCTGGATTCTGCCCATTCTTCCAGCTGCATTTCAATCCCTCTTGCTGACTATGTTCTTCCACTCATACTTTCTATTCCTCAAAGAAGTCAGGCTCTCTTTTGCCTTAAGACCATTCTCTACTTATCCTTTCATCCTTTACTACTAGGTTTAAACACTAGTTCCTCACGGACACCTGCCTAGTCTCTGCAGGGTAAGCTATAGTTACATTAGCATTTAACGATAATGAAGTACTTTGTACAATGATATTTAAGGTTTTTCTACCCTCACTAAAAGAGAAATTCCATGATATCAGGGACCATACCTCTGTGTCATTAATTGCTGAGATCCCTAATGCCTAGCACATGATGTGGTAAATGGCCAATCATCAAACATCAGTTGAGTTAATGAATGGGTAACTGTATCTACCCCCAGGACTTTAATTACTATAGTTTTGCCAATTATTTCAATATCTATGTTTCCAGTTAATTCTCACTCTTGATTAGAGCCACATTTCCAACTACCTACTGGTCATCTCACCCTTAAATGTTATCAACCTTCTTCTCCAAACCCAAACTAGCCCTCTTATCCTAATCCTCCTACATTGCTACGTCTTGGTGAACAATCTTATTATCTACACTACTGCAAGTCAGAAACCCAGGTTTTCCTAGATGTGGATCCCTCACCAGATCCTCACTGACCCCCTGATCACTAAACCACACAGTTGTAAATTTCACATCCTTGATGATTACAAAAAAAATTCATCTACTTCTCTTTATCTCCATTGTAATTACTTTAGTCCAAGTACCATCATTTCTTGCCTAGATTATTCCAATAGCCTTTTAGAATGTAAAAGTTATGCATGTGTTGTTCCCCACTCTGACAATCTACTTTGCTCATTACAGAGAAAATTCTCTGAATTATATATTTGATTGTGTCACTTTTTAAAGAACCTTCTAAATGACTCCCCATTGCTATAGAATGGCTTAAAGTTCCTTCACTCATCTCTCATTCATTCCCACTCCTATCCACTACCTTTTTATTCTCTATACTAAAGCCATAATGAATTACACAACTTGTCTTTTCAGGCCTTATTGGATATCACCTCTTCTGGGATGCTTTCTGTGACCTGGCCTAAGGGTGCCTCCCACAGATCTTGCAATTACTGCCACAGCAATTACTGTACTATATTGCAATGAATGATTTCCTTGTCAATCTTTCTCACTAGGCTGTGAGTTCAAGGTTAAAAACAGTTTCTTATTAATCTTCATTTTCCCAGTGCCTAATGTAGTACTTGACACAGAGAAGAAACTCCATTGTTTATTGACATTACAGAAAGAAGAAACAGGAGATACTAGTCAATAGACTGCTGCTATAATGTAAGCATGAAGCTATAAGAGTCTAGTCTAATAGTGATTGTAACTGGAGAAATCACTGAAGCAAAAGCCAATTCAATTCATTAACTACTACATAAATGTCCATTATTTATTAGGGAATATACACAGTCCTGCCCCTCAAATTGTTGGCAATTTATTAATTAATAACAGAGAAGTTAAGAAACAAAGCTATAAATGTGACAAGTTCTAGAATAATGACAAGAACAATGCTTTATAAGTGCTGAAGATAAAGCAATTAATTTTGCCTCAAGTGGGATAGGGAACAAGACTCTATAATAGGGAGTCATCTTTCAGCTGAACCTTGCAGGCAAAGTAGGATTTTGTCAAGGAGAGAAGAGAAACAGTATTGCAAAGAGGAAACTGATAGAGAAAAGCAAAAGGGCACAAAGGTGCATGATGTGTTCAAGGAATTAGAATATAAGCTATGACTGTTTTTGAGCTACATTCTCAATGGTTAGAAGAGTGCCCAGCTCATAGTACCTCAGTAACTCTTAGCTTAATGAAACAATTTACAAGTATTTCAATATGGATAGTAAGTAGAATACGTGACAAGAAATAAAGCTAGAAAGATGGTAGCCAGATGATACAGAATCTCAGTCCTAAAGGTCTCAAACTTAGACTAGCAGACAACAGGAAGCCATTAAAAGGTCTAAAGCAAGGCCACAATGCAACCAGAGCTGTGTTTCAGAAACCTCTGTAATGGCTTTGAGGAATATGGTATTGAGACAGTATCTCTTATCAGCTAAATGGTGGAAAACATACAAGAACAGAACAGGGTCATAAGATCTGTCACTTGCTGTGAATGTGTGTATGTGTGCATGTATGTGGATAAAGCGATGAGAGAGGAGGAGGGGGAGGAGTGTGTATTGTTGAAGTTATACTGGTTTATGGAATAAATAATATGGACTGCCAGTCAAGATGGCTGAGTAGGTAAATGTTGGGTTTGCCTCCTCCCATGACCACATCAAAATTACAACTAAATTACAGAACAAACATCACTGAGAACCACCTGAGACTAGCTGAACAGAAAGTCTTAACCAAGGATATAAAAAAGAAATCATAATGAGACTGACAGGAGGGGCAGAGATGTGGAATGGGCAAGTCCCATACCTACTGTGTGGCAATTAAGAATCAGGAAAATATTGGCTGTGGAGGTTGCCCGAGGAGATAGGGGTCCTAGACCCCCATCTCGCTCCCCAGGCCAGAAAACCAATTCTGGAGAGAGGAGTCCCCACAATATCTGGCTTTGAAAACCAGTAGGGATTGCATCTGAGTGAGATGAAGGGCTGCTGGAGACCAAAGTATCCTCTTGAGAGTCCTTTACACAGCCTTGCTTCCTCAGAAACTCACTCACTCTGGGTTCCAGTGAAGGGACAGCAGCTCAAAGAGCGCCAGGGACATAATGGGAGAAACTGAATTGACTGGCTTCAGGTGAAGGGCTAGAGGAGCAGGGGTAGGGGCAGCTCTCTCCTGGGACAGAAGGGCTGTTAGATACCATTGCTCCTTTGATGAGGCCTCCCCACACCCAGCTAGCAGGAGCAGGAGGATGCCAAATCTGAGATTAATGTAGCTACCACTGTTCACCCCATCCTGGTAATTCCCTAAGGCCCTAACCCACCCATCTCACATGCCAGGCCCAAACCACTTCCAGTAGTTTTCCCACAAACGTGACCCCACTTGGCTCATGCTGTGGACGTTCCTAGAATTTCTCAAAGGTCCACAAACCCCAAACAAAGAAGCTGGCTTTGGCATGCCCTATACCCCTGAAGTGTCCTCAAGCTGAGCAAAGCAGCCACGGGGCTCAACTTGCACTGTAACTCCCATCAGATGGCCATAAGCCTGGCCTAAGTTTTAGCCAGTGTTGGCCTAAAATGTAGCCACAAACCAAGCACAAGAGGCAGCTGGCCTCAGCTCATATCATGGTGATAGAAAAGGGTCCCAACATGGCACTGCTGACAGCTGGCTTCATTTCACAGCATAATCTCTCCCAAGTTTCTATAAGCACAGCACACGCAGCAACCAACTGCGGATCACTTCATAGCTCCCACTAGGAAGCCTCAAGACAGAAATGCAAGCTGACCTGTCCTGCACCAGAGCTCTTCCCAAGAACCTCCAACACAAGACACCCAGTAGCCAGTTTCAGAACATACTAGAGCACCACCCAACCAGCTGCACAGACAACACACCTGAAGGGCGGACATGGCTGGCACCAGAGCCCAGCTACAGCAAATCCTGTTCCATGGAGTCAGCCCTTGCACAACGGCTTGTCATTGTAGTCATAGCCAGCTCTCACAGCCAATCAGCATGAGGGTCATTCCCACCACATGATGTGCCCAAAGCAATCAAAGTGCAACTAAAACAGGAGGGCATACCCAACCCACACTAGGAACACTCTTGTAGCACTTGGCTCAGGTGAACAGGAGACTACACTATTGGGCCTCATAATGCCACTGTGCCAAGACTGGGAGACATAGCAGATCTACCTAATAGGTAGAAAAAAAGGAGGGAGTCAGCCAAAATGAAGAGACAAACATGTCCCAAATGAAAGAATATGACAAAAACTCCAGAAAAAGAACTAAAAGAAATGGAGATAAGCAATCTACCAGATACAGAGTTCAAAATACTTATTATAAGGATGCTCAATGAATTTAGGGAAAGAGTAGATGAACTCAGTGAGAGCCTTAATTTTGTAAACTCCTTCTAGAAAAAATGCTACATACCTCATTGCTGAGTATCACTACGGTCACCTTCCAAGTACTCCCCTTGGGAAGCTGTGCGCCAATGCCAAGCACCTAATCTACCCTTCAAAGCAATTTTAAAACTCTTTTTTCCCTAATGGCCATAACCTTGGCAAGGTATAACACTTGCCCGAATAGTTTGTACAATGCTGCCAATGTAAATGCACAGTGGCAAGTTCACGAACTTAACTGTCAGATTTTGGGTACGATGACAGCTCTGATGGCTATTCCAAATAAAGAATTCCAAAATTGCTTTGAAGGATGGACTAAGTACTGGCAGTGGTATACAGCTTCCCAAGGGGAGTACTTTAAATGTTATTACAGTGATACTTAGCAGTGAGGTGTGTTGTAGGATGAGTTTGCACAACTAATTGTCTGACCTCATATATTAGAGGGAATCAACAGATTAGATGAAGTAGAGAATGGAATCAGCAATCTGGAAGACAAGGTAGCAAAACACCCAATAAGAATAGCAGAAAGAAAAAATAATTTTAAAAAATGAAGATAGTTTAAGGGCCCTCTGAAACAACATCAAGCATAACAACATTCACATCATTGGGGTACCAGAAGAAGAGAGAGAAAGGGATTGAAAACCTATTTGAAAAAATGATGAGTGAAAACTTCTTGAACCTGGTGAAGGAAAGAGACATATAAGTTAAGGAAACACAGAGAGTCCCAAACAAGATGAACCCAAAGAGGCCCATACCAAGGCACACCATAATTAAAATTCCCAAAGTTAAAAATAAAAAGGGGATCTTAAAAGCAGCAAGGGAATAGCAGTTAGTTATGTATAAGGGAGCTCCCATAGACTATTAGCTAAATTTTTTTTTTTTGCTTTTTGGTATGTGGGTAGCTCCCTGACTGGGAATCGAACCCAGGCCGCAGCGCTGACAGCGCCAGCGCCGAAGCCTTAAGCCGCTACACCATCAGGGAACTCCCTATTAGCTAAATTTTTAATGGAAACTTTGCAGGCCAGAAAGGACTGGCATGAAATACTCAAACTGATGAAAAACAAAGACCTACAACCAGGGAAATGCAAATTAAAACTACAATGAGGTATCACCTCACACCTGTCAGAATGGCTATTATCAATAAATCAACAAATAAATGTTGGTGAGGATGTGGAGAAAAGGGAACCCTTGTGCACTCTTGAGGGGAATTGCAAATTGGTGCAGCCACAATGGAAAACGGTTTGGAGGTTCCTCAAAAAACTTAAAAATGGAACTACCATATGACCCAGGAATTCTGCTTCTGGGTATTTATCTGAAGAAATCTGAAACACTAACTCAAAAAGATATATGCACTCCTATGTTCATTACAGCATTATTTACAATAGCCAAGATATGGAAGCAACCTAAGTGTCAACTGATAAACAAATAAAGAAGGTGTGGCACATATATACAATGGAACATTGCTCAGCTATAACAAACAAATCAAAATCTCACAATTTGCAAAAGCATGGATGTACCTAAAGGGTATTACGTTAAGTGAAATAAGTGAGACTACAAATACTGAATGATCTCACTTATTATGTGGAATCTAAAAAACAAAATAAACAAAACAAACTCAGATATACAGAGAATAAACGGATAGGTGAGAGAGGGGTTGGGGGAATAGATGAAAAAGGTGAAGTGCTTAAGAAGTACAAATTCCTTGTCATAAAAACAATCACAGGGATATAAAGTACAATATAGGGAACAGTCAGTAATACCATAATAACTGTGTAGGGTGTGAGATGGGTACTCTACACTTATCAGGGTGATCATTTTGTAAGTTATATAAATGTTATATAACTGTCTAATCACTGCTGTACATCTGAAATATAATATTGTATGTAAACTGTAATTGAAAAGTTAAAAAATGTTTTAATAAATAATTCATTAGATAGGAAAAGAAATGGGGACATAACTGTGCAAAGTAGGTTCCTTATTCAAAACAAGAAGCCAGGAATGATGAGAAGAATGAAAAAGAACCTAAACAGCAAAAGCTATTAATATTCAAAACTGAACTATAACACTCAGAATTCTGTGTAAGAAAGAATGCTAGTAGCAACTCCTTAAATGTAAGCACAGACACTTAGGTAACTAACTTTCTCTGTGAAAGTGTAACAGGAATGAACAAGACAAGACAAAAAGAGAAAGAAATAATACATTTTGATAACCTGTTAGATTTACAGTAAGCTTATCCAATAAGTGGCCCACAGGCTGTATGTGGCCCAGGATGGCTTTGAATGCAGTCCAACAGAAATTCGTAAACTTTCTTAAAACATTACAAAAATTATGCAGACTTTTCTTTAGCTCATCAGTTATTGTTAGTGTGTTTTGTGTGTGGCCCAGAAAGACAAAAGATTGGACACCACTGATTTAGAGTGTAGGAAAGAAGGAAGAATTAAAGATGTATGAAATTATAAGGTTAACTGGGAATATTATTTTTGTTAACCTAGACAGGGAACATACATCAGTATCAGATTTGAGGCAGGAAAATAGGTGCAGTTTCAAATACATTGAATTAAGGTACCTGTAGTGTGTCTAGTTTGAAATGAAGCCCAGAAAGTGGTTGATGCCTCACAAAGATTTGGGAGTCATGAGCCAGATATACGTAGAAACTGTTGAGAGGTAATCTACCAAGCACCTTCAAGGGGCAAAGAGGGCCAAGGACAAAACTCTGGAGATCTACATGTCAGAGAAACAACAGACAGTAAAGGAGACTCAGAAAGAACAATTAAGAAAAACAGTGGGAGGGAGTTCCCTGGTGGTGTAGTGGCTTAAGGCTTCGGCGCTGGCACTGTCAACGCTGCGGCCTGGGTTCGATTCCCAGCCAGGAAACTACCCACATACCAAAAAAAAAAAAAGAAAAACAGTGGGAAAAGAGGTGTGAAGATTGAGGTAACAATGACAACAGTAAACATTTCTACAGTGTGAACAGCACAGATCAGTCTCTGCTGTAAGCCTTTTATCTATCTATATCAACTCATTTAATGCTAATAATAACCCTGTAAGATGGATACTACAACTATCCTCATTTCATAGGTGGAGACAGAGGTTAAGTAATTTACTGATGGTAACGTTACAAAACTGCAACGGTAGAGCCAGAACTTGAACGGAGGCAGTCTTGCCATAGACAAAAGAATTTCAAATAAGAAAGGTGTCAGATGTTGCAAAGAAGTAGAGTTAGAACTGAATGAAGTCTTCAAAGTTGGCAATTAAGAGGTCACTGATAGGGACATAAATCAGAATGAAGTGGGTTAAAAAGTTAATGAAAAGTGAAAACAACCCACAAAAGAAAATTCCTACAAACTGTGTATCTGATAAGAGATTATCTAGAATATATTAACTATTACAACCCAATAAAAAGACAATCCATTTTTTTTAAATGGGCAAAGGATCTAAATAGAAAGTTCTCCAAAGATAAACAAATGGCTCATAAGCACATGAAAAAATGGTCAGCATCATTAGCTGTAAAAGAAATGCAATCAAAACCAAAACGAGGTATCACTAAACACATACTAGACAGCTATAATCAAAAAGTCAAATAATAACAAGTGTTGGTGAGGATACAGAGAAACTGAAACCTTCAGACACTGCTAGTGGGAATTAAAAACGGTGCTGTTGCTTTGGGAAACTGTATGGCAGTTCCTCAAATACTTAAACACAGATATATCATATGACCTAGCATTCAAATCCTAGGTATATATCCAAGAGAAATGAAAATTTGTCCATGAATGTTCATAACAGCATTATTTATAATAGCCCCCAAACACACACAATCCAAGTACCTGTCAAGTGATGAATGGATAAAATAAATGTGATATATCCATACAATGGAATATTTGGCAATAAAAGGAATGAAGTATTGATATATGCTACGGCATGAACCTTGAAAACATTATGCTAAGTGAAAGGAGCAATCACAAAAGACCACATACATATTGTATGATTCGAAATGTCCAAACATGCAAATCTATAGATACAGAAAGTAGATTAGTGGCTGTCTAGCGCTAGGAGGGAAAGAAAAATGTGGAGATTTATGCAGTGTGGGGTTTCTCTCTGGGGTTATGAAAATGTGTACCTACTGCCACAATCAACTTTAGAATAACTAACTGTAAGAGTATACTAAAAGCTTTCAATTATATACTTTAAAGTGATGAATTGTATGGCATGTGAATAATATCTCAATAAAGCTGTTTTAAAAAATGGGAAATGAAGCAGAAGGAAAAGACAGGAAATACTTGAGTGGGGAGGCAAGGTCAAAGGAAGATTTTCGAAGGTTAGGAAGGACCTGAATGGCTTTATTAAACTGAGATAAATCAGTGAAAAAAAGAGAGCTTGATACAAAAAAGACATCACAGATTAAGTAAAGTCATAAAGAGGATGGATAGGAACAAAAAAGAAAAAAGGGTGACACCTATGAAAGTAACAATGAGCAAAGATACAGATACTGGTGTGAAGATAAGTTGAGAGTTCATACTTGAAGGAACCTATTTTTCACTGAGATAGAAGAGGTCCACAGATGAATATGAAAGGTTGAAGGACAGAGTAAGAAGTTCAGAAAAGTAGTAAACGTTGGAAAAACTGCCAATAAGAATGGGGGGAAAAAGCAAAGGATAAAAAGGGTGTCAAGTAGAATTGAGCAGTGTGAGACTGAAAATAAGCTTTAATGGAGCCAATATGTTTGATTATATGATACTCTCAGCTACACTGTTCAGGCCAGAGTTTATAAACTTAGATGCAAGAATAATGGGCTGTTCTGGGGTTGAAGGTTGTGAAATGTGTAGGTAAAATGTTTGATCATAAAATCCCACTGAATGAGGAAGGCAGTGATACCAAAAGAAGATGGATGTTTCAAAGGAGGAAATGGACTTTATGACCGAATTGATATGGAAGCTTGAAGGAAATCAAAGAACTGAACAAGATTCCTGATTATCCTGGTAAATAAAACTGACAGAATAGTGACCAAAACAGTGCTTGGAGAGGGAGTACGCTACAGAGAAAAGATTACTCAAATATATTGTAAGGTTTAGATTGAAAAAGCTTCTTAGAATAACCATGTCATTTTAAAAAGGAATAGGAATAAAGTAAGGCCCAGAGAAGTCAAGTGATTTTGCTGACATTACAAGACACTAAACAAAGGCCAGAAATGACTTTAAATTCCAGACCATTCTATTACACCACAGAACCCCACTAATAATCTGGAGCTGGACATGATGGCAGGAAATACAAATGGAGATACTTCTTGAGGAGATTCAGTAACACTAAAATTGGTTTGAATTTCTAGGTTCATTTCAGGTGATAGTGGGGAAATATGATTCAGTAACAAAATGAATGACATGAGAAGCCAATCTGAGATAAAACATTTGGTAATCCACATGGAGATAATCAAGAGTTGGATGCAGAATGATATAAGCACCTTAAAATATTCTAATGCAAGAACATTTTATGCTTCAAAATCCTCTCAATGTTACCTGGCAATATAGATGATAGGACATAAATAATTATGGCTTAGAATTTTAAACATTAAGAAGAGCTCTGCTTACTTTTAAGGTTCTTTTTAACTTACAGAAATATGAAATACTGAAGTCTGATTAGGTCTCTTTTAAGGGGCTAGATATTTGCCTTACCTTTACTACCTTGTAGTCACACAAGTATTCCACCTCATAATTGTTTAGATTCCTTTTGGTGATTCCAATCGATTTACATGTGAGCTTTTCTTTTCTACATAATTCCTGAAGAGTATCAAGTGAAACTAGGCAAGGCACACACCAAGCTACAATAAGAAAATAGAATTCTTTACTAATGAAATAGCTACTCAATTAAAACAAAAAAAGGAAAAGGAAAAACTTAAGACCTTTATATCCCCACCTCTCTACTGGCAATTTTACAGGACTAAAAATTCATTACAAGAAACCATTTCTGTGTCTTCAAGAAAAAGTTAAGCATTAAAGAACTATTTTGGTAAATTGGTCTTCTTGGGTTTTCTCATGGGTTTCTATCCTACTATGTTTTGCCGATGTCAAGTAATTTCTAGTAGGACACCTGAACAAAAAATTGTTTCATGTCTAAGCTTTCTTAAGATTACATATCAAAGGTCAAAAGGGAATGTTTTTGACTTCTCCATTATATTCTACATAGAATATAATTGTTGTTTTAATAAAATGTAGCTCTCTAGGACACACATTTATTATTGTTAAAAATATATCTTAAATATATTTTAAAACAATCTTATAATGTGTTTAAAAAGTAAGTTTTCCCCTTTCTTAGTTAGATAAGAACTGAAATCTAACTGAAATATAGTTCTATAGTTACATACTCATACACCATGTATCCTACTTTTCCCATTGCAACGATGCATGCAATTTTAACTCCATTTATTATTTTGCCCATGCTGCAATGTATTTTTATCAAGGTGAATAAACCCAAGAGTTATAATAAAATAATGGAGAGTATATTGATTTTTGGAATACTCATATCCTTATTGTTTTTAAAGCCAAGAATTACAAAACAGAGTACTGAATTTACATGACCCATATACCAAGCTTGAAGACAATCGGACACACTCATAATCAACCTTATGGAAGCCAGTAATTGCTGCAGATTTTACCCTCAAATTTCAGTAAACAGCAGGCTACCATACTACATATAAAACATGTTAACACAAACTGATGTTTAGAAATCTGTAATAAACTTGGTTTTATGGCTAGTGTTATTTATGATAAGCACTAGAGAGGAGCAAAGGTCATCTGCCCTAACCTTTGCTAGGCCACCTAGCTATATGACTTCAGTGAAGTTTTCATAGTTCTGGTTTCCAATTCACTAAAAAAAAAGGTGAGGGTTGGAGTAAATTGGGGTTACCAAACAAAATCTATTAATAAACTCAAGCTTTACTTGGCAGTCCTTCAAGGTAGTTGATAACCCTGTGCTCTGAGGTAATTTAGACAGAACACAGCTGCTCTACTATATATCCATTCCTCACCTTCAACTCACAGACTTCATTGTCAGAAATCCTAAAGAACTATTTCCACCTATCCCCCACTTCCTGCAAAGGAGTCATAAATCTAGACCAAGACAGATCTATTCCCCAAAAAAATCTAGGGGAAGAGGTTAGTTTGGAATGCTGGTTGGGGGTAGGAGAGAACAGAAATCCTTTACATTAAAAAAACTTAAGGATGTTTTGTGTCAAGTTAACCTCATTATGCTGATTACAGGCAAAGGATATCTCCAACCCAAGGTAATTTGTCTGCTGTTGCTACCATTTTTATTTAGTTGAAGTAACAAGAGGATTCATGACACCACCCCACCCCCACCTTGGAAATGCTATTGAGAGTAAAAACAACAACAATGGAACGTAGAAAACCAGAAGCTCTTGGCAACAATTCTGATTATAATAACGTGGAAAAATTCATTTGCAAGATTTAACATTTCATTACCACCACAAAAACCTCACAATAGTTCACACTAACCTCTCGTGGAGGAAAAGTCTGTGGGTAAAGAGTTCATAATCTTTGTGGCGAGTAGTAAAATTGGAAACCACCTTTAAATTCTAGAATGCAATGAAAGTTCCAGACTTTCAAAGAGCGCGCGCGCCACAAGAACAGACACACGTTCGGTACCTAATTCTCTGGCGTCCACATAACACGCAAAGTTCCTCGTGGGTATAAAAATGACCCTAAACCAAAGGCTAAATTCTCAAATACCCACCTACTGGGATAGTCTCTGACAAAGAATTTAACCTCCCGGTGCGGCCGAGTTGGGATGTTACCTTTGCTTACGTCCTTTCTTAGCGGTCATACTTCAGCCCCAATTTCTTTTCTTTCCTCTGATACTGAGGTCATATTTACACCGCTGGGTTCCTCCCACTTCCCAGTTAAAAAGTCAGCAAAAACACGTCCGGCTCAAACTACCACAAAGGAGTCTAGCCAGACGCGAGCCCACGGGAACTCGAGCCCCCCCAAGGATTAGCCGGAGCCGCGACGGCCGCCCAAATACCTCCACACGGCCACTGGGGGGGAGGGGCCACGGCCCCCCGGGACCTTTGCGGAGTACAGGCCGGAGCGCAGAAGAGGACTGCGGGGAGCGAGCGGGCCGAGCCGCGAGAAGGGTCAGGGACCGGGGAAAAGGTGAAGCCCACGGCGCGCATCTCGGGGCCCAGGTGTCACCAGGGCAGGAGGCGGCGTCTCGCCGAGCCGCGCTCGGCCTGGCTCGCGCGCCCTGCCCCGCTTCTCGGGCCTGGGGAGTTTGTCTGGAGAACGGGGGTTATGAGGGGCGCCGCTCTCCAGCCCTCACCTCCTCGCGTCTCGGGTCCGGCCGCCGCCATCTTGAAGAATTTTCATTCAAACTGGCGCGGTCGGAAGGGATAGTGCACCCCGCCGGACGCCCCGCCCCTGACCGGCCCGCGCCGGAGTGGGGGGCCAGGGCTGGGGGGCTGGAAAGCGCGAGACGTGCTGACGTCACCGCAGTCCGACCCCAGCCGCTACGGCGAGCGCGCCTGCGCCCCACATCGCATTCCCGGTGCGTGGAGGGGGTGAGGCCCGCGGAGGGCGGGATCCACGGATGAAGGCGGGGCGCGCGGGAGGGGGCGGGGCGCGCGGGAGGGGGCGGGAGCACTCTGCTAGGTTAGCAGCCACCTGGCCCCGCTTGACTGGTTTAGTACCTAATCCAGGGCTACGTCTATCATTCCTTCCCACGCGTTTTAGTTCTTTTACATCAGCAAAAGAACTACGAGTACATTGTGCAAAATTCAAAACGCACAGCGCAGCTATATGGTGCTTTTGCCTAGGTTCCTCAGCCATCCGAGCCCAACTAACCGTTACTTCCTTCCATGCTACTCCCCGTGATGGCAGGCTGTCAAAATTGGAGGGGTTTTGCTCTTTACTCCTCGCAGAGATCGATTTAATTGGTATGGAGTGTGACCTGGGCATCGGCCTTTTTTACACTTCCCCAGGTGATTCTTGTGCGCAGCACTTTGAAACGACTATCTACATCAGTGATTTTACACTTAAATGGGCATAGGAATCATCTGGGGATCTGGTTAAAATGCAGATTTGAATAAGGTGGATCTAGGTTGGGATCCGAGGTTCTAAGTTTCTGACAAGCTCCCTTGCTCTGCCGGATGAGCTTCTCCATCATGCCACACCTTGTTAGCAAGGCTGTAGTGACACCCAGATCCTCTAGCAGGACAACTCCAGGAGCTTCCAACGGGTCGCCGCTCCTCACCCCCCACCCCGCCCCCATTCATTCTTCACACCGCATCCACAGTGATTGTAAACTAAAACAAAAAGAATAAATTGCGAAAACTACAACAGAAAGCTGTTGGGCATCTACCAAAGATTTTTAAAAAGAAATTTGTGTAAATGAGTTACAAAAATACTTAAAAACATCATGTATAAATTTGAAATATTGGAAATAAACAGAATATTAAAGAGATTAATTTATTTGGTTCCGATATGAAATACTGTCTAGCCATTTAAAAAGATCTTTATGAAGCCTTAAGCATTATGGGGGAAGTGTTTAATATGTTAAGCAAAACAAACAAAAAACCTGTAAAATATAGAGTTTCAACTATACAAGAAAAAATGTATAGAAAGATAAATTCTTGGGGGAGTGTTTTCCTTTTTGACTTCTTGCTTTTACATATTTAACCATTTTCTAGAATGAGCATCTTATCACCTATAGGAGTAATCCTAGCAAAGATGGGAGAAATGCAGGCATTTTCTAGGCAGAGAAAACAAAATTGTCCATAGGGAACAGAGGAAGTTATGAATTAGAATAGGAGGAAATGATGAGCAATGAGGCTTGAGAAGTGGACAGGAACTGCTTCAAAAGGGCCTCCACTGTGATAGGGTTGGATAGGGCCTTTTATTCCTTATTATCAAGGTGATTAGAGCAAAAGACTTGGATAGAGCCTCACCTCCTTGCCACAGCTTCTCTCTCTCCTCAGTGTGCTGTGTCCCTCCTGTATGTTCTTTCAGCACTCCCAGGAATATTCATTTTTACTCAATTGCTTTCTTACTTTTCCTTCTACCTCATTGGCCACTGTTTACTCCTCTTTTTGGCACCCTTTCCTCTCCAACCTAAATGCTGGGGTTCCTGAGGGTGTGACCCTGAAACATTTTTCTTCTGCTCTCTCCCCTAAGTGACTGACTCAGTTCCCATGGATTTAAATATCATCTGTAGGGGAGTTCCCTGATGGTGTAGTGGCTTAATGCTTCGGCATTGGCGCTGTCAGCGCTGCGGCCTGGGTTTGATTCCCAGTCTGGGAGCTACCCACATACCAAAAAGCAAAAAAAAAAAAAAAAATCATCTGTCATCTAACTTTTTGTCTCCTGCCCTGAACTCCAGCCTTGAATATCCATAGTACCTAACTGACATGTCCACTTAGGTATTGCCCAAACACCTCAAATTGAACATACTCATAAAAGTACCCTGGATGTGTCCTCCTCCAGACGTGGTCCTCCTCACGAATATTCTCATCTCAATACATTGACACCATCATTTGCTCAGGTGTTCAAGAAGGAAATCTTCGTATCATCTTGAGTTACCCTCTTCTCATTCTCCAAACTAATTCCATTAGCAAGTGGGTCAATGGTATGTCCAAAATATACCTTGATCCTGCCTCTTTTTTCCATTACTACTTCTATTACCCTTGTACAGGCCATCTACCAACCTGGTTTTCCCATATTTCTCCCATCCAATCCACTTTCCACACTGCTGCAAAAGTGACCTCAAAATATAAAGTGGAACATTTCCTTCTTTTGCTTTAAATACTTCCCAATGGACCTAGAATACAAACCAAAGCTTCCAATGGCCTACATGGCTTTATATGATTGGAACTCTTCCTCTCTAACCTTACTGTGTGCCACTCTCCCCTTTGCTTACTATTCTCTAGGATATTTTTTTCTTAGAGATATTTTATTATGCATTTCCTGTGTGGCAGGCACCATATGAGGTGCTGGAAATATAACAGTGGATGAGAAAGAAAAAGACCCTGTCATCATGGAGTTTCTATTCTAGTGCAGTGGTTCTCAAACTTCCCAATGCTGCAACCCTTTAATACAGTTCCAAGGGGTCGCGACCCACAGGTTGAGAACCTCTGTGGGAGAGCTGATAAACAAATAAGGAAATAAATGTAAACTCTAAATTACTTCCTAGTTCAGAGGACAGGCTCCTCCTTCTCTTCATTTGGCTGCCTTCTTAGCACTTGAATCTCAGCTTAAACATTTCTTCTTCAGAGGCCTCTCCTGGTTATCCTATCTAAACAACATACCTCCTGTCTACCATTGTTTCTTGATTCCTTAAATGCATTTATCAAAATCTGCAGTTATTTGGTCTTTTTGGTCTTAATCAGTTTCAGTAAAAATTTATATAATAAATGTATTAGACTCTTTTGTAAATCAACTATTTCCTTTGCTTTTCTAGTCATGAATCCCTTTAATTTGAGTGGATAGACTAGGCCTTGTCTCTTTGACATACATCACATATCTCTACTATCTAGAGCAGCAACTCTCAAAGTAGGGACAGGGACCCTGAGACCCATTGGGGGCTCCTAAGTTGAAAACTATTTTCATAATAATCTCAAGATGAGGAGTTCCCTGATGGTGTAGTGGCTTAAGGCTTCGGCGTTGGCGCTGTCAGCGCTGTGGCCTGGGTTCGATTCCCAGTCAGGGAGCTACCCACATACCAAAAAGCAAAAAAAAAAAAAAAAAAAAAAAAAAAAAAAAAAAAAAAAAAAAAAAAAAAATCTCAAGATGAAAACGTGATTTCTGGAGGTCCATGGAATGTCTTTTCTTCCATTTAAATAAATGTTCTTCTTCAAGAGGCAAAGAAGACTACTAGAATGGACACTGCAAATGTGAATTTAATTTAAATACTGCACATAATGTGCTTAGAATATTAAGTAATCAAGAAAAATTAAGTTACCAAAAAAGCATCTGAATATTAGTTCAAAATTCACTCTTTTACTGTGAGAACTTGGATGATTTAACTTCTATGACTCTATTTCCACATCAAGAACACAGAATACATGCCATGGTGCTCTATATATTGCAAATATTCATGGAGCTGTAGGGTGATCACAATTAAAACATTAGATAATGAATTAAAGCAAATAAACATTAACACTGTCATAAATGTTACACTATCACTTACTGTTATTTTAGAAATCCTGACATTTTCCCATGGAACTTGTTTTGTGTTCTGATAATCTTTAAAAACTCTTACCCATATAAAACCTTTCAGTATGTGATGAAGTATTTTGTGGTCTACCAAGACTTCAACAGTATTATATAAGTATTTCTTTCTATTTATATATTTGATCATTTAGGTGATATCATACATGTAAATAGGCAAAATTATAACTGTACTTTGATATAACCTTTTGCTGGTAAAAATGCTCAATTTTTAAAATGCATAGATACTGCAAAGGTAATTGGAAAGTAAATGTAAAGATTATCAATACGTTCACTAAAAAGATCTTGACAGTTGTTATTTTGGATTGTAAACTATATTATGTTTTATATTTTTTAAAAAATTTACTTTAATAATGAATCATGTTATAATCAGAGGAATGTTAAAGCTATTCTCACCTTGAAAAAAAAAAACAACCTAGAAAATTTAATTGGAAAATCTCCATAATGGTCCCTAAGACTGAGAGTCTCTCCTCTCACAGTGCTTAATAATCTAGTATAGAAAGCAGTCAATTTAGTAAGTTATTATATGGATATGGGAGAAAATTCTTTTTTTTTTTTTTTTTTTCTTTTTGGTATGTGAGTAGCTCCCTGACTGGGAATCGAACCCAGGCCGCAGCGCAGACAGCGCCAGTGCCAAAGCCTTAAACCACTATACCATCAGGGAACTCCCTGGGAGAAAATTCTTGAATAAACCTTTATGATATTTTTATTCTTTAAGTTTCAGTAATCTTCTTGAGGGCTTGATAAACTTTTCCTGGTAAGGGCCAGACAGTAAATATCTTAAACTTGTGGGCCACAGGGTCTGTTGAAACTACTCAGTCTGCCATTATAATGAGAAAACAATACATTTTGTGTGGTTATGTTCTAACAAAATTTTATTTACAAAACTAGGTATGGAGTGGAACTGACACATTGGCCAATCCCTGACCAAGTAAAAATAGCTAACGATATCTAATAAAATCCTAAAGCACTTTTCCAAAGATAACTGAAAGCATGTAGACTTAGCAGTTCAACTTAAGGTATTCTCCTATTTTCTGGAAACACTAATGCCTTACACATATGCTTATTTTATTTCAAAGTTTATATAACTTTGGAAAAGACCCTAAGAAATAACTAAGCACTCAGCCTTAGTCAAAAGAGTATATGCCCAATCAAAAGGCTGCTTGTTTCTTTGTGGACTTAGAATTACATCTGAATTCTTTGTGCTTCTGTCAATAATTTGATGTAGAAAAACCATGAAAGAATTTGTTTGGTTTCTATATCTTTAGAAATAGAAGATTACTACCACTCATTCTCCTTAAAAACCCACTATAATAATAAAGCACATCTAAAAAGCTTGAACAGGTAAAAAACAATTTTTAAATTTTATTCCTGAGGAAAGATATTTTCTCTTCTCAATTCTGCAGAGAGGGAGTTCCCTGATGGTGTAGTGGCTTAGGGCTTTAGCGCTGGTGCTGTTAGCGCTGCGGCCTGGGTTTGATTCCCAGCCAGGGAGCTACCCACATACCAAAAAGCAAAAAAACAAAAAACAAAACCCCCAATTCTGCAGAGAACCCAGGAGAGAAGTAAATGGAACATCCTCTGTCAGTAGTAAAATCTAGTCTGATGTGCACTGCTCACCCTTCCCTAAAACAGGCAGATTAGTTGTCTTAGTTTATTTAGAGAATAAGCTTTTTCATTAGTAACTCACTGAGGGTCTCAGTGCCCTAGTGCATGTTCTCTTACGAAATGAACATGGCTAACCTTCTCTTCAAAGAAAAAAATCTTTTAATTTAAAAAGAAAACCATGTTTGTAAGAGGGAAAGCTCAAACTAAATAAAACTGTAAAAAGAAAAGGAGCACCTCCCTTACATTTCCCTCCACAAAAGAAGCCACTGTTGAAAGAGTTTGAGGTTTAGCCTTCTAGACTTTTTTCTGTGTCACACTCATGCCTATACACAATTGCTGAGTTTATGAGCTTACCTTTTTCTTTTAAGCAAAGTAGTATCTTACTTTGTACATGGTTCTGAAAATTGTTTTCATTTACTACCAGATTTTTAAATCATTCTCTTAATTATCTAAGAAGAATAAAAGACTTCTTAAAATTAGAAGTTATAGAAACAAAATTTTAAAAACACAATGTTAACTTCTCAGTAAAATTTCCTTCAATCCACTCAAACAATTTAATTCTAAATAGCTTCATGATAGAAAAAGTTCCTTGTATTTCTCACTAATAATGATGCATTTTAAATGGAAAACAAAAAAGGCTGCAACATTTACCAATATATTGTAGTTTAATAGAAACACGGGTTACACAGTTCATTCAAAAGTATTTTAATATAAACACCACTTTTATAAACAAAATCAAATAATGTTGGTATTCTAGTTCTAAAAAATTCATGGTTTCTCTAAAATACTAAGATGCCACCTCAATAGTGATTGCTTCACATTTTCCAGTCTCTTGATCTGTGCACGTCACATGTAAAGATCCATCCCTAAACAAACAAAAATAACACTTTATAAGCTCATTTTATAAGAACAGAAAGTCTTTAATAAATTGCTTGAAGACTTATAGTAAACAAGAGATTAATTTTTGAAAGAAGAGTACTAAGATGAAGAAGCACAATTTCAGTGTCTTTAAATTTAGTATCATATGCTATAAAAATCTCCTCCTAGACTATTGAGACAAAAGTTGTACTCCTTGAAAACCCACAATGATAAAGATCTTAAGCGTAAGACTTTATTCAAGCTCAAGATGCATTATTTTTCAAACCCAAGATGCATTATTTTTCAAACCCAGGCCAAAGCAAATCTACTTTAATGAATTTGATATTCTTGCTAAGTATGGTTTATGAAATGAATTGTCTTGAATGTTAATTTGAAACAATTGACTTGCAAGATACAGTGTTATGGCAGAACTATTGTGAGGTAAAATGGTAACAGCTGGATTTAAATAGTAATTTATTTCCTAGAGATTCTCTGTAGCAATAATGAAATAAACTTATCCTTTCATAGGACAAATGATATCAATTATATAAACCAGAAAATTATATTTAAAATTTATAAAATTATCCCAAACTTGCATGAACCAGTTTTTTAGGTTGACTATGCCCACAATGTAATAAAAAAGTTCATTAAAAAATTCAGAATGCAAATGACTTGAGATATATTTTTCTTTGTAAGACAGAGTAATTTTGCAAGGCAAAGAAATGTTAATCACTGATAAAATCTTTGTAAATTTTTACTAAATAATTTTCCAAAACTGCCAATGGGTGAATAATCAATAAACTAACAAAAAAGGTTAAGTATCAAAGTGAGTTTTCTTAACATCAGAAGTAGTTTAATTTTGTACCTTTTCATAGTAAGAACAGCTAATATGTCACGTAATCCATTTTCTTTTTTATCTAAATCCTGGAGTATAACCTGTTTATGCAAAAATAATACAAAGATGATTCGGTATTTTGACATATTAATAAACAGATGCATTAATATCCCAATAGACCAAATCCTACTTTTTACTGAAACAAACTTTTTAAAATAGGGCAGTTTTCAATTCTCCTTTCAGTTATCAGAATTCAGAGAACAGAATTAAGCTTTTAAACTATGAAATGAAATGTCTCCTCCAGAAGGATGGCATATAAGATAACTAATATATTTGTCCCTTTTAAATGTCATGTCCTAGATTAAAGTGATTATTTCTATGAAGTACTCTTTGTCTCAGAAAATAAAGACTTCTCTTTTTGGTAATTAAGCCATTACCAGTAACATGTAAATTATAGTTTGGTAAGTCTTCTATAGGTACTTATAAAAATTCAAATATTTTAAAATACTCTTGAAAAAACTATGGCAAACCTTGGAAACGTGGCAAATTCTTTTGTACAACTAAGATAACATTTTTAAGTAAGAGACACTAATAAATGTACAATAAAATTCCTCAGTTTCCTAAAGAAAAGTGTACCAATAAACCAAGTTTGGAAGCAGCTTTTCAGATTTTACCAACATCAAGTTTTATGACCTCAGGTAAGGCACTAAGTACCTACCTAGCTTTACTCATTTGTAAATTGAGGTTAGAAAAAATGGACTTGCTAAAAGATTCTCTTCCAAATACAGTATTATGTTGACTAACTCTCCTGGCATCTGTAAGTTAGCATACAGTGGTAGCAGTTGCAGAGCTTCGGAGTAGCATGTGAAGGAAAAGGTAATAAATGTACAAGAGAGAGAAACTAAGGGAATACCAAGACTGCCATCTGTGGTTAGAAGTGTGGTGCACAGGAAAAGTGCCTATATAAGTAGTCAGACAACAGAAACAGCTGGACAAGCTTTGGAAAACTTGACTAGTTGAATCTACTTTACAGTAAATTCTTAGATGTTAAGTCTGAGGTGGAGCCCAGATATGTAATGAATGTGTGTATTTTCATTATTCTCTTGTTGAAATCAGTAAGCAGACATAAGCTAAAGATATTATACATTCTCTTGTTACCTACAATTGTTTTATTTTTACTAGAAAAGCAATTCATGCTCATGTTTTGTGCTGTTTATAAAAAATTCAGTATAAAGTGTTAGAAAGTAAAATAAACCCTCTTGGTACCCTCAAACCTACCTGCTGTTAAGGTTCCTGAATACAGTTACAATGCCTACAGATATTTTCTATAGCCATACATGCATATTCAAATTGCACACGCCTACCCAAACACCTCTTCCCTTACACAGACCCATGCGCTCAGGCTTTTTACTTAAAAACACACGTTGTCAGGCTATAAATATGATTCTTGTGTGTGTGTTTTAATGTAGCTATATTTCTTGGGCATGTTTCTAAACAAATAAAATGGCTCTCCTCATTCTTTTTAAAAGAATGCAGATGATCATATAGTATGAATATACATGTGATATTTTGAAAAGCAAACTTATCCTATATCAGAGGCAGCATGATTTCAATGGCAAAAGCATGAGCCCAGGAATAAAACCAACATGAGGATAAATCGACTCAACCACTAAAATAACAAGGCATTTACTACCATAAGACTGTTTCTTAGTCATCTATAAAATGCACATATAACAATGTCTATCTCACAGCATTTTGAGAGTATGTTTGTAAAGTGCCTAATACAGCACTGGGCATTCAGCAAACAAACAAATGTCATTTCCCCTGCCATATAATTTTGTTTTCATTTTCCTGTAACTCTCAATAAAACCTCTTACTACTTCTTTCTTACAAAAATGAGTACGGTGGAGTTCCCTGATGGTGTAGTGGCTTAAGGCTTCAGCGTTGGCACTGTCAGCGCTGCGGCCTGGGTTCGATTCCCAGTCAGGGAGCTACCCACATACCCCAAAAAAAAAGCAAAAAAAAAAAAAAAAAATGAGTAAGGAGAAGTAATCCATTCATAAAAATGTTAGATATCTTATGTACATTTTATATTAATTGATAGTATATTGAGTCTAATCCAGAAGGAAAAGCTAAACAGTGTCATGTGACTAATTCATACTTCAATTTTACGCAATCACCTGTGCAAACTTGTTTTCCTCTTTTGCAGAGTTTTTCCCCTCAGACTCATAGAGTTCAAGGCATACTGAAGATATACTTCCAGGGGCTTTTAATGTGTGTTGTCGTCGAGCTGGCAAAGGAGTCCCTGATGGAAATAGTACTGTGAAACTGTTGGCTCCTGATTCATCGACTTCCTAATAAGCAGGAAAATAATATGCATATCCTTTGATATTTATCATTACAATTAAAAAAAAATCACCCCTATTATAAATGTAATATATATCCCTGGCTGACAATTGTTGGAAACTACAGATAAGGAAAGAGAAGAAAATGGAAATGATCCTTAATTCCAATCTACTTTATTTAAAAAGAAAAAGAATGTATCTCTCTATCCACACTAGAAAATTATGATTAAAATTAGTTATTAAGAAATTATCATGTTAGATAAATAGAAGAAGAATATACAAAACTCATTAGAAGTAAAATCACAAATATAAATTAACAATTTTTACCAGTATACAAAGATCGATTATAAAAACATGGTATATATGAACAGTTACAGCATTAAATTTACACCACTTTTAAGGAAGAGTAAAGAAAAGCCATATGTACCTTAACTAAAATATCTTTGGCTGAACACTCTATCTTAAGAGAGTCTTCTACTAAAAGGTTTTCTTTTCCAATAAGAATTCCTGCTTCTATTGCTGCACCAATAGGGATAACCTCATCAGGCGGGATAGAATTTAGGAGCTCAACAGCTGGGAAAAGATCTTTAATCAGCTGCTGTAGTCTTGGGATTCGAGAAGACCCTCCACAAAGGACAACCTGGAAAATGAAAAATACTTTTCAGTTTTCTACTTTTAGAATGGCTGTTTCTCACAATTAAATATAATAGGCTGACCCATCTTCATCCCATATAATGGTAAAATATAAGAAACCCTATTTTAACATATTATTTCTTTATTATTTAACATTATACTTTATATATATCTATGTATATCATTGTTCCTGAAGAACTTCATATAAAATTGCTCCTTTATGAACTTGTCTACACATCTAATGCCCCAACTTTTATGGCTGCCACCCAAGAGATGGGCCCCCAAATCACCTCGCTCTGATAGCCAATAGGTTTGCATTCTTGAGTCCCACAGGACTACAGCAAACGAAGAAGCAGTTTTTGAATGGGCAAAGGAGTATTCCCCTGCCCTGTGGCCATACACCTGGGCTCAGTGCAGAGGAACAGACAAAAAGACCCATTTCCCAGTTTCCCCTGGAAGGGGTTTGACTGCTTATGTTCATAGCTGCTCGGATATTAAAAAACATGAGTAAACAACAAAGACAAAAATAAAATATATTACAGATTATTTTGAAAAATAAGAAAACAATAAAATGTATCAAAGTTTGGAATAAAACCAAAGCTATTAATAAGTGAAACTGTAGTTAATTTATTAGGGAAAAATTAAATAAATAAATGAATTAGCATTCAATATAAGAAGTTAGAGAAATAATTAAAGTGTCCTTGAAAGGCTAGAAGAAATAAAGAGAAAAGCAGAAATAAACTAATTAGAAAAGAGTGGGGAGTTCCCTGGTGGTATAGTGGCTAGGCTTCAGCGCTGTCAACGCTGCGGCCTAGGTTCGATTCCCAACCAGGTAACTACCCACATTAAAAAAAAAAAAAAGGCTTAAAAGCCTATGCCTTGTACTAATTAGAAAAGAGAAAAACAACTTGAAAAAAAATCTAAGCAAGTTTTTTCGGGATGGTAGCAGCAGTAGTTAAAGAGGAAAAAAATAAAACATCTGCCAAACATAGGGAAGGAAAAAACAGAAAAACTCTAAAAGAACAAAAAAAATAAAGAGAGAGAGATGGAAATTGGTCTGTTTTAATTTAAATAACTTTTTTAAACCTTTAAATTTTAGCATCAAAAGATACATAAAAATAATAACATTACACAATATTGTATGTTAAAATATGAGAAATTATGAAATAGGTCTATTTATCAAATTCAGAACTGAAGCAATAAAGAGAACTTATGAAAGGTATAAAATACTTCAGAAATTAGTTTCAGACAAGATCTGTTTACAGGTAAATTCTTTAGAATTCATAAGGAACAGAGAATATCCATGCATTATGCACTAGTGTGGAATACTTAAAAAGGTGAAAAGGTATTAAATTCATGTTAGAAGCACCTGTAGCCCAGGAACACAACAATAAAAAACACCAATAAAAACCCCTCTGGACCAGAAGTTGCAAAGTAGCAATTTGCAAATTACATCAGGCAAGATGTGTTTTATCTCTCTACATAGTGTTTTTAAAAGTTGTGAATTAGTTTACTAACTATTAGACATTAAAAATTTTTATTGAAAGTCCCTATTTTGAGAGTCTCTTAAAAAGTCAAAGGCTCCAACTGCACTGGCCTGCATCCCTAAAAGGCAGTACCTGGCAGGAGTAATGGTTACTCCAGCAATGGGCAGCAACTGGACAGCTCCTGTTGGTAGGTGGCAGGCTCACCACAATCTGCTGTGGCCCTCACACCAGCTAGTGGGTACCCACCGTTTATAATCACATTTGTGTTCTTGCTTTTCTTACAGCAAAGAGTTCAATGTGAAAAACTGTAAATTTTCAGCACCACCCATCTCTCAATCTAGTAGGAGAATGAAAAAAAGACCAAGAGGGCTGTGTGTTTCAAAAAAAATGTTTTTCAAGAAGCATTTCTCTTTTGAAGAATGGAATGGCAAACTGAATCTACTGCTAGGCAGCTCAATTGTGGGGTAGCACTTAAGATATACATATAATTTTTTTTGTGTGAAAACAAGTTCACTTTTTTCGTATCATCTGTAGGAATAAACTGAGCTTCTAGGCATCAGATATGATAGAAAACACATTGTCTTTCTGAATGGCATCATATTCCATATAAACACCACCAACACCTCTGTCCCTATAAAGGATTTGATTGCTCATTCCTAGAGATTTTATGTAATAAGTTGAAAATAAATTCTAAAAAAAGGGAATTTTTAAAAATTTGCAATGTTATTAATGAAGGTACACCTACTCACAGTAAGTTGTTTTTTGGGGAGCAATTTGGTAATATTAAAAGTCTTAAAATTTGGGATTTTACTTCCAAATTTTATTTTCAGGAAATTAAGGGTGTTCACAAAGCCACAAGACTGCTGTTTATAAAACCAAAATAACCTATACATCCAACATCAAGAATTGATTTTATGAATTATGTGACGTCAATGCAATGATATACTGTGCAGCTATTAAATGCCCTTGGTTAAAATGGAGGGACTAATTACATCAATTTACCTATGTGCCCTTCCATAAGTCCACTCAGTTTACAGTGAAGGGATTTAAGAAGATATGAATGTACAAGGGTAAAATAAATGGAAGAGAGATCTTGAGTTTGAGACTTCAACAAATTTTGGAAGGTGGAAGGGAGAGAAACAGTTGTCTTAAAGCAGATCAAGTTTGAGAGAACCAAAGAGAAAGCAAAGTGGTTTGACTCACAGAACCCCGAGTGGCTGGGGACCTGGAAGCCGGAAGCACACAGAAAGCGAGGGTGGGGTAGGAAAGTGAAAGCAGGATGACTGGTAGAGAGTATACCTAGTGACTGTACCCCCAAGACCCCTCCCATAACCCAGACAGGTGGTCACCAGCACCTCCTCCACTCTCCAGAGATGCAGGTCTGGACCACAGTTACAGCACTTGGGGACAAAAGTAGAGCAGGGGGTAGAAATGAAGCATGCTGCAGAAAACAAGGGGAATAAGGAAAGTTGGCATATTAAAGAGTAGGAACCATGAAGCTCCCCATTCTCAGAAGGCCAGAAACCAGACATGTCCCTCTCAAGCAAGAGAGCTAAAGATTCCTTCTGGAAAAACCAAGGAAAATAAGAGTAAAGAAAGAGCATGGGTTATGGAGACACACTGCCTGAGTTCAAATCCTAGCTCCCTCACTTACCTGTCAGCATTATAACTTGAGGCAAAATACAGTAGACTCTCCATTAACTGGAACTCAAGCAATTGGCCAAATGTGCTTGGGATTTGGCCAGTTGCTTGAGAGTGACAGTTGCTTGAGTTCCAATTAACAGAGGATCTACCTACATTTATCTGGGCATCTGTTAATCCCCATGGGTGCCGGTTAACTGACAGTCTATTGTATTTAACCTCTTCAGAAACCTTAGTTTTCTCATCTAAAAATGGATATAATAGTGCCTAACTCCTGGTGCTATTGTGAGGATTAAATGTTCTAAAGCCTATGAAACCCAATCATTGCCCCCACCCTCCGCCCTTCCCTGTAAGAGGATTAGACATTCCCGTCCTCTGGCATAGCCCAGACTTCCCAACTCCTCTGTAGGTGGAGTAAACTTCCCAATCCCACTGTCAGGTTCAGCCCTGTGTCTGGCTTTGACCAACTGAATGGGAATATACTAAAGCACATCATATCTAAGCAAAAACTGTAAAAGCCGAGCAGGTTCTGCATGCTCTCTTCCTCTTATCCCTCTGCCATGGGAACTGCATGTCCCAGGTAGCTGCTCCTTTAGTCTGGGCCATAGAATGAGAAGCACCATGGCAGCAGACAGACAGCCATCTTCAGCTGCCCACAGGAAACAGAAGTAAGAAAAAACTGTTTACTATAGTAAACCACTGAGGTTTGGAGGTTGTTACTGTCAACACATTAGATAACTCTGTATTTTTAAGTTCTTAAAGGCCAAAATTTTCAAATACCTGGAGAGTGAATCTTTAACAACATTTTTAATCCTAAAAATGTATTCAACTTCTATTAAAGCCTGAGAATTGTACCATGGTGCCATCTAAACGTCAGGATTCAATAACCAGTTAATGAAGGAAGAGCACTTACATTAACTGATCACAAACAACAGCCACACATGATATTTCATTTAATCCTCATAATGACCCTATAGAATACATTATAATACTTATTTATAGTATTATCATTCTCCTAATAAAAAGAGACAAGAAAGGGTTAGGAAGTCAATGGTTTGCCCCCTCTGGAACTCTTCACACCATGAGCCTTCTGATTTAGGTGGGTCTGTTTTCAAGCCCATTCATTTTCCCCGACCACCTTGCTACTATTATACAAGGGCTCTCCATAAAATCCAGCCACAAATGCCTCTTTCCATATTACATGGCTGGATACTTTCTGGAAAGTCCTAATATACTCATGTCTTATTCTTCATAATACACCCCCAACCCCAAGCACCTAGCAAAATGCCTGATGATATTATAAATGTTAAAAAAAAAATACTTACTGAACTACAAATAAAAAACCAAACAAAAATATGATTACCACTATATAGCAGACACCAAAATAATTAAAATATAAAAACTTCCAAACTGTAGACAAATTAAAAGAAAATAGTATGAAATATTTCTCATGCATCTGAACAAAGATGGAATTTGTAAACTTAGAAGCAGATGAAGAAATCAGAGTAACAGACTAATAGAGTTAAATAAATAAATAAACGAAACTTCTGTATGCCAAATACCCTTCTTTCTAGTAGAACCAAAATTAAACAGTAAACTACATGCCTCAAAAAAGATTGCAAAAATGACAGTAAATACTGATTATATAAAGGATCTGCACAAATAAAATTTAAAAATACAGATTTAAATGATTAAATAGGCGAAGAATACGTGTATGAATAAATATTTACACACAAGAAAATATAGAATTAAATAAACATTTAAAAATAATCATTTAATGATAAAATATCAATTAAAATACCTATCTTTTTTTAACTGCTCAATGGAAAATTTATGTTTAACCCAGAGTCAGCAAGGTAAAACGTATATTCTCAGATATTGGTGACAGGAATATTAGTTAACTCAATGTTTTTGGAAAGTAACTGAAGGTAAAAATAGTCTTAAGCTATCTCAACTCTCTGATCCAAAAATTTTGCTATGGGAACCTATCCCAAGGAATAATCCTAAATACGGTAAAAGCTGAGGTCCAAAGGTGGACATTACTGTTCTGAGGGAGGGGGAGACCCAACTCAGGTGTCCACAACAGAACAACAAAATCATAACAAAAAACAAAACCATCTGTGGAGCTGTGCTTTTTCTAGGATATTAAGAATCTACTTAAAATTGAATTGATTAAGACTATAGAGAAATATGGGGCAATAAATTGGTAATCATATTTTATGAAGAAATTAAAATTCAAAATTGTACATGCAAATTAGATTAGTGAGAAATATTCCAAAATGTTGGAATTTGGTTGCCTTTTGGTATTTTTTTGAATTTTCTTATATGAATACTTATTATTTCAATAATGAAAATTCAAAAAGTTACATACACTTCAAATGCGTAGAAATAATCTTAGGGGAAAAAGGAAAACATTAACAATTTGAATGTTTTTAACCTTTTTTTTTTTTTGGTTATGTGCGTAGTTCCCTGGCTGGGAATCGAACCCAGGCCGCAGCGTTGACAGTGCCGAAGCCTTAGCCACTATACCACCAGGGAACTCCTGAATGTTTTTAAAAGTCTCAAAATATGTTCTAATGCCAGCAGAGGAGCAGTACAGTGTATTGGTTAAGGGCAGACTTGGCAACTGCACTGAGTTAAATCCTGGCTCCACCACTAACCATATGATTGCAAGGGAGTTACCTATCTCTTTGTACCTTAGTGCTTTCACTTTAAAACGGGGATAAATAATAGGACCTACCTTACAAAGCTGTTAGTATCAATGAGTTTTAATCCATGTAAAACAGGAACAGTGCTTGACACATAGAAAAATTCAAATATCTATCAGTCTTTGCTTAAATATAAGAAAATAGACTGGAAAGGTATTAACCTTTTTTGCTAGGAAACTGATACACGAGGGCCGTCCAGAAAGTCTCTAGTCATATAACCGTTTTCGTTATATTGACAATGGCTAAATTTTTTCTGGATAGATCTTATATATATCACTAGAGTCAGTCAAAATTCAGTCTATTTTTCTTATTAACACAAACTCAAAAAAACATTTAAATTCATAAAATTATTCTTTCAGTACTGAGGGGCTATGTCCAAGCCTAAAACTACTCCTAAAAGTAAAATATAAAAATATTACCTTGTTGATATCATTGGCTGTAAATCCACTTTGTTCCAGGAGGGCTCTGATTGCTTCTACACATTTATTAAAAAGTGGTGAACAGAGAAGTTCAAATCTTGCTCTGTACACATACACACACAGAGAAGAGACAGACACAGAGAAAAGGCTTAGTACAATTAACAAGACAATTTTTTCTTGTAAGAACGACGCGAAAAGCTAATGTGATGGTTCTCTTAAGAATAGGTTTATGATCAGAAAAGGATATTTAACACCCAAGAGTACAGTAACATGGAGGAAAACATGCAAGTTATTTATCTACAAATACATGAAGGTATTTAAGATCAAATTTAAGTTGGAGATCCTTACCCATAGCCTACTGATATGCTTTCAAAAAGCTAAAAGTGAAGACTCAGTGTATGGCATTCCTAACAAAAATGTATTGATCCAAATCAAACCATTGTTTGGAAGTTTTTGATATATATATTCTTTTTTTTTTTTGTAGTATGTGGGTAGTTCCCTGGCTGGGAATCAAACCCAGGCCGCAGCGTTGACAGCGCCAACGCTGAAACCTTAAGCCACAATACCACCAGGGAATTCCCAGTTTTTGATATTTTTAAGTATTAAGTTTTTCATATTTTTAAGTGTTAAGTTTTAAAAATCATTTCTCAAATAATTTTTTTTATAATCCGAGACTATACTATACATAAGTTTAGCTCCTTTGCACTGCATGAGTAACTTGAATGCTAGCATATAATTTTAAGAACAATCTATGTTCATGAAAAATGTACACCTAATTTTATACTGAATTCTCAAATGCAGATGACTGTTTTTTAAATTTATTTGTGCTATCTCTAGATAATGAAACATACTTTATGGTTGAAATTTTTATGATAAAGGCAAATTTTTCTTAAAGAAAAACTACAAATTCTATCTTATTCTTAATAACAGGTATTAATAAGCCAACACATACTGAGTACTTGGACAAACTCAGCACTAAGTCAGTTATCTAGAAACAGAAAAAACACAAAGACATTCTGCCCACAAACGAGATTTTAATTTAATTTAATACCTTTCTATCTTTTGGGTTGTAGTTTGAAATCACTCTTAAAAGATATAGAGCAGTGCTGTCTGACAATTTTCTGTGAACCACTAGCCACATGAAACCACTGAGCACTGAACTGTGGCAAGTGCTACTGAAGAATGGAATTTTTTGTTATCTGTTTCTAATTAATTTAAATTTAAATAGGTGGCTAGTGGCTATCATATTGGGCATGCAGATCTAGAGTCTTCAGGAAAGCCTAGGGAGAGTGAGGAAGCTAAATTATAAGGGCCAGTTCAAGAGACAATTTAACCCAATACAAGGATGGACAATTAATTTCGTGAACTCATCCTAGAAAAAGTGCTACACACCTTATTGCTGAATATCACTATGGTTACTTTTGAAGTACTCCCCTTGGGAAGCTATGCAACAACACCAGCGCCTACTCCACCCTCCAAAGCAGTTTTGGAACTCTGTTTTTAGAATGGCCATCAGAGCTGTCGTTGTACCCAAAATGTGACCATGAAGTTCGCGAAAGTTGTGACACCTTACCGAGTTGTTTGTACAGTGGTGCCGGCATAAGTGCACGGTGGCAAGTTCGTGAACTTCATGGTCAGATTTTGGGTACAATGACAGCTCTGATGGCCATTCCAAAAACAGAGTTCCAAAACTGCTTTGGAGCGTGGACTAGGTGCTGGTGTTGCTGCATAACTTCCCAAGGGGAGTACTTCGAAGGTGACTCTAGTGATATTCAGTGATGAGGTATGCAGCACTTTTTGTAGGATGAGTTCGTGAAACTGTCTGACCTCGTATAGTCAGTACAATCCTAAAAATAATATAATACTATAACTCTGGAAATGTTCACTATATTTCCAAGCCACCTGTTAGGTTTTATGGAGGTCTGAAATAGTTTAACTAGTGGTAGCTATTACCATTGTTAGTAATATGCAATGTAAAATGATAGGGTGACGTCTATCCTCTGGACTTTCTGGGTAAAAATGCGATCACTTGTAACCAATGGTTTGGATTATGTAAAAGATATGGGTATTAAAAACAATTTAATGTACATTATACCTGTTTACTAAATGTCATTGAAACTATTACAAGTTAAAATGTCGACAATGGATGACAAAGCAAACAAAACCAAGTCATGTATCAATGTTTAGTATAGTGTGATAATTAAAGAGTATGAACTACAGGGTTGAACTGGCTGGGTTTGAATCCTAGGTCCACCACTTACCAGCTGTGTACTAGCAAGTAAAGAAACCTCTCTGGGTTTCAGCTTTCTCATGTGTAAAATAAGGAAAATAATACCTCATCAAGTTGTTATGAGGATTCAATGATTAACACATATTAACATTTAGAATATAGCCTGCCACACAATGTTAACTATTCAGTTGTAAACAACCATTAAAACACGTGCAAGCCCCACATCAAATTTAGGGAACAAAGAACCAGAGATGATATGGTTGGGTCTGCCATTTAGCAAGAGAAATCTGAAAATCTCAAACTTAAGTCTCCTCTTACCTGTCTTTAGAAGATTTAGGATCCCTTTTTCACGTACTGCTAATTGTAGCTGCAAATAACGGAGCAAGCAATCACAACTGACATAATTACTTTGGGAACAGTTACTAATATTTAGTCTGATAAAAACTGAACGTCAGAAGTAAAGACACGAAAGCTCTCCTTTTATAGATGGCGAAAATCTCAAATGAACAAACAAAACCCAGAGTGAGAAAATTACACCTAAATATAAGTGCACTTAAAGTTTTTTGAATTTCAGTTTTACCTGGACACATTGCAGTCAAAATCCTGACCTTCATATAATGAGTCCAGGAAACAATTGGCACTGCCCAAGGTTGACAAAGAATGTTTTGCAATGTCAGCACTGTTCATCAATTTCATCATGGCTCGAGCACTTCCTCTGACGTCATGCTTGAAGGATCTAAATTAAAAATATAATATGTTAAAAATATAGAAGTTTAAACCTATAGGTCATTTAGAATTTATTATAACTAAAATCTGAATAATCCCTATTAGGATAATAAGCAGTTCATTAATCAATATTAATATCAGATTCTAGTATCTAGTCTCCAACCCTCCAAAAATTTCAAAGAAAATTCTTGGGAATTAAAAGAAGAGTTTCCTCAAGGTAAGCAAATAACCAACATATTAATGATGAATACTTTGCGTTGCTGCATTCTGTAACCATAATAACAGAGTGTACTTTATAGAAGGTAGAGTAGCTGTCATCTTTTTGCAGATGAGACAAATGGAGGCTGAAGGACATTAATGTGATTGGGTTCAGTCGCATACACTCCCATTATAATTGCAGCACGATCACTGTTTAATGGTATAAAATTACGTGTCCAGCATTAAATAAACTAAAAGTGTTTCTTCAAAGAAATTTGACACACCCTATATATGTAAAATTATAGTTCCTCTACCTCTGAGATGAGTTAATTGCGAAAACTGCTTGCTAAGTAGTGATCGATGACCTTGTTTCTAAACATGTTTCATAAGTAGAACTGGTAATAAAATTAATAACACCTCACCTTGCATTGGAACACTTTTTATAACAAAAAGCAGTATAGTTCTTTATGAACAAGTGAGAAAGTACCACTTTTCCCTAGTCTGTTTAGTCAAACTGATGGAAATACTGTGTCAGCTACATTTTTGTTTTTAAAGTGGTAATGTCCAAAATAAAACCTTTATATATTTGGCTCTTGACGTGACAAACAACATTTGAATTTTGAATGGAATAATTACATCCAGTAACAAAACAAAATATTCTTTTTGGTAGATTAGTAATTAAACATTCCATAAGACATTACTTCCCTGCAATGTGACTATAACATAATGTAATCTTTATCACATCTTAACTTTTAAAAGCTGATCAGAAGGGAGTGAGGCCCCAGTACCTATACCCTTCTTCATCCAGACATAAGAGCAGCACATGGAGAATTAAGAAACTGAACTTGAGATCCAAGTTCACACAGTTCAGTGTCTGGTAGTCCCTTAAATTCAGTGAAAAATTCAAGTGCACTGCACTGGGCAGCTTGACCTCTGCTTCCCCACATCTGCCTGGCTAGACACTCTTAACTCCAGATATGATAATACCTAGTGCACTGGAAAAAATACAACCTACTTTGAAGCAGGGTAATTAAAAAAAAATAGGAAAACAATATCCTGAAGAGAAGCTTTAATCAAAATCTATCATCAACTCCATTAATACTCACTTTTGAAACTCAGAAGCTAGATACTGTGCTAAGGTTTCTGTGAAATGTGTACCTCCGATGTTATCATCAGTATTTGTTGAAAGAACACGATATATTCCACTGTTAACTTCCATGACACTGACAGATAAGGATGTTCCTCCAAGTTTGAACACCAACACATTGCTTAAAAAAATATCAATGTAAGTAAATTAAAAGAGAATCACATTTTAAAGGTAGGTTGGACTGAAGTCATTTAATTTAATCCCTTTAAATCACAAATGAGGAAACTAAAAATCTATCAGAAGTAATTAACTTGTCCATGGTCATCACCTAGTGATGAATCAAGCTTAGAAACCAGATCTGGTTTTAAGTCAAAGTTAGTTTTCATTTAGGTGTGCTGATAAAATTGTATTCTTCTGAGTAACTGGAGTTCAAAACACCAACTTTTCAAATAAAGAAGAGATTTGTTATTACTGTGAACTGCAAGATTAAATATATAAATTAAATATATAAATCTTGTGTTAAGATTATCCAAGTTACTACTGCAATAACATGTTCTATAAAAGTGAAACATATGCAAAACTAGGAGTTAATTTCCTATGTATCAAAATTCATAATTTCTGATATTCTACATTTACCTAGTGATTTATAAATTTTAGTTTCTTTACTCTGTGAGACATGAATGAGGTAAAACAATTAGAGAGAATTAATACATCTGAATTAATTTAAGTTGATTGATGTGTCAGGTCTTAAGACAAGTTATGACAACTGAATTAGTAGTATGTTTTACTATTTCATTATCAGAAGAAGTCTGAAATCCCCATGCTGGATTTCTCCCCATCTCCTGCCAAGATGAATGTATATAAAACTACTCAGTTCCTAAAATGATTCAATAAACGGAATTGGTAGTAAAATTAACAGAGCCCTAACTTAAGTTGGAATATGGCTGGGCTTATGAATTTCAAATCTTTCTCCAATAAAGGGACAAAATGGGAGTGATAAGAGGAGGGCAGAAAAGCTGCTCAGTGTTCTCTCTCTGTATTCCTAGGACATGTTTCTCATCTATTTTTAAAACTCTAGCTTAGATATCTTTTCATCCACAGAGACTTGGAACCACTGTATTATAAACAATCTCTTAGATATAAATTGCTATACCTTAACTGTTTATTTCCAATGAAAAACTGAAAGCTGTAAATATGATTTTTACCTTTTTCCAGTTGGTGAGTCTTGCCCAATTCCATAAGCCAGGAGAGCTGCAGATGGCTCATGGATTAACCGCAAAACATTAAACCCGGCAGCTCTGGCTGCTTCCCTGTGGACAATTTCCTTTCAGTGAATTTAATATCAACATCTTCAAGTCCACATTTTTAGAAATGCTCTGCTAAAGATCTTATGTAATAGCAAGTAAGAGTTCATAAGAACACAAATGGTAATGCTCTTTAGAAGCAAGATAATAGAACACAAGAAATGAAATGTTAACTCTATAAGGAAAGATCATTTTCCGTTTAAAAATAGTAATGTTCAGAGTCTATTTTCTTGACAAAGAAAATAACATGTGGTTATCCCGAACAAGAAAACTCTTAAAAATGCCCATGCTTACAAACTTTAGAAAGAAGTTAAGACAAATTTATAATACATTTTGGAACTTTCCAAATTCTTTTAGGGTCACAGTTTTTAACATCCCACAAGTTCAAGTAAATAAAGCAATCCTCTACCCTAGAAGCAACTTAGATTCTCACCAAAGCCCCATGTGTAACTCTATCTCAAAAGCAAAGGCATGCATCCTCAGCAATTACATTTGCATAATGATCTATAAAAACTAAATTTGACTTTTTGTTTAGATGTTAAGGTAAGGTAAAGAAACACTTGCAAATATAGTCTAAAGTAGTGTATTTTTATGTAATTCCCACATAAACCCTAATTACATGACACTAAGTCAAAGTGATTCATAAATACCAACTTAATCTGGTAATTTAAAATATTTCCAATCAAAAGAGCTGAGAAGGTATATCTAACTTAATTTCTCTTGGCATTTCATAAAAGATAGGAAATACTAAGGATCATTAACAAACTTTTTACCATACTATTTATGTACTTACAAATACAATTTTATTGCCTAAGGTATTTTCAAATGCAACTTCACTTTTAACTATATGGTGACATTGTGAAATTTGTATTTCCTTTAACTAAAAATAAGATAAACCCCATATTATACTTACCCAAGAGCATTTTTTTGCTTTTCTCCAAAATCAAATGGAACAGTAATAACTACATCATTTGCATTTGAGCCCAAGACAGAATGTGCCGTTTCTATATGTTAAAAAAAAAATAAAAATAAATTCTGATGACATTAAAAAGTGTCATGTTACTTTATGAAGTTTGTTAATTTGTAGCAAAAATCTAACTATAAACATTTTCCAGTCTACATGACTGTCCCACCCCATTGATTCTCCTCTTACTCTCTTATATCTTGCACTACTTTTTGTGATTTAGGTATTGTTTGTGGATGTGAACTAGATATTTTCTAAAGTGCCCAGCTCTTAGCCTTCAAAGTTTCAACTACTTCCCGAACTAGTTATATCTTGCACTACTTTTTGTGATTTGGGTATTGTTTGTGGATGTGAACTAGATATTTTCTAAAGTGCCCAGCTCTTAGCCTTCAAAGTTTCAACTACTTCCCGAACTAGACTGATTCCATTGAGAATGAGCTTCTAATAAGTCAATGTGAAGACAAACAGCATAAAAAAATGTTAGTTCAATTTCTCCCATTAAAGGGATACTTTCCATCCCATAAATTCATAACGTAATTCCAGAGCCAATGTGAGCCTTATAAATAATCTCCAGAATTTCCTAAATTGTTCCAAAGAAAGCCACTCAGCGCCAGCCTTTGCCCAAAGTGGTGATAAAACCAGATCTACTTTATGTGCCTAATTATTATTGAGAGTGCACTGTCAGTCTCAGAGAGGGAGATACCATATTCACTCTTCATGGTGCTTATTTGGCCACTTCATCTTAAGAAGTTTTGAAAATGCAACTCTAGCCCAATCCATTTACATTCCTTGTCCTGAAACCAAATCAGGGAAGGTTAAGTCATTTAAATATGGTCACGTGGCCCATTAGTGGCCCTGTCAGAGATCTAGAGTGTAGGTCTTACTGCTAATCTGGTCAATCACCTGCTTCTCCCTAGGTAAAAAAAATACACAATGTTTTTTTTTAAAGGTCAACTTTTAAAAGAGTTTCTTTTACTAAATACCTTTCATTTTACTAAATATCAGTCTGGCAACATCTTCTGGGTTAACAAATTTTGTTTCTTCTCCAGTATCTATTTCATATCGTAATTTTCCATTTTTTTCAATGACCTATAAAGGAAATTATAAGTGTGTTAAATAAGGAACAATTGTAACAAAGTTTCAAACCAATACCACAAGTTGCATCTGAATAATTTATGTAATAGGGAATAATAGAACCATACTCACTAAACATTTACTTTCTGTGATGTATTTCTGAGTCTGTGGATCATCAGTGCTGTCCATAGAAATAAAGATAGTTAAGTATTAAAATCAGTATTGTTTATATATAAGGTTTAAAGAACACTATATTTTTCAATACCACTGAACAAATATAAAAATATACATATAATTAAGTTACTCAATATTAAATAAAGCTTCAAATATTACAGATAGGATTAAATGGAGTATTTATAATGGTTATAGTAATTCTATTAAGGTACTATTTGCATTTGAAAGTAAATGAATAGCTCTTACTTGTGACTTTTCATAAAATGATTTTATTTTTTATTTATTTTTATTTTTAATTTTTTCCCCCACTACCACAAATTACAGTTGAGTTTCCCACATCTGGGGAAATCGCAGGGGTCAGCACTTCCAGAGTGCAATGGATAAGCCTCACCCTGGGAAAACCACCTTCGTGATCATGGTATCTTCCCTGTCAGGTAAGTATATGATTTTATGTCAAATGCTCTCACACCTATAATCCTGAAGACCCAATCACTGAGACAGAAAGGACCAAAGGAAATAAGATTGCAAACTAAGGGCAAACCAGCATACCTAACACCATCTTTGTTTCTGAACATGAATTAACACCCAAAATAAAAAAAGTAAGCAAAAGTATGAATGTTATATATAGAAAGGTGTACAGTACGAGAGGCAGATTTCTAGCGTCCTCTACAAAGGAGGTACTAAAGAAATATGCATGGCAATGAAAAAGTTAAGACAATGGGTGTTACGTTGCTCAAAACAGCAATACCAGTTTATGTGGACTATAAAATGTTTTCACATATATTACCTCACTTGATCTTCAAAGCACCTTAGTGGAGCTGGTTTGGTAGGTATTATTTTAGAGGTAACAGGTTCATATAGGGTGAATGTCATAAGCTAATAAGTAGATTAAGTCAGTACTTGATTTGTCATCTCTATTAGGCTACAGTTGTTCACACTTTACGCCATTGCCTGGCAGTTATGGTAGTATGTAATTAAAGGACTCTGTCCCTTGAGCAGGGAGTCTTTGACCCTTGGCTTAATCTCATCTAGAATTTCAGATGATAGACCCTTCCATTAAACACTTCTTCCAAGGGGCTGGAGCTATTCTGTTCAGAGACCAGTCTTAATTGTTTAATAAGGGAGTTCCCTGGTGGTGCAGTGGCGAAGCTTTGGCGTGCTCAATGCTGCGTCCTGGGTTCGATTCCCAGCCAGGGAACTAACATCAAAAAAAAAAAAAAAGTTTAATAAAAGGTTAAATTAATAGTGACTAATTCCCTGAAGGGTTACTGAATATCTGACAACCTTTATCTGTGTAAATAAGAGAAAGACAAAAGGCATTTAAAATGGACTAACTTGGCTTAGAATTCTTTCTGGAATACTTAAAAGATTCATCATACTTCCTTGATATAGAAACAGGTAAGTAGCTGGCCAAAGTTGCGGGAATCTAGATCTTTTATAAAATTTTAATATTCTTTCCACTAAACCCTTCCTTCTTCCCTTTTTCTAAACCCAATAGTTAGACTGTATCTGGACAAATATATTAAGAGTAAGAAAAAAAGATGGAAGTGTGCCCACAGTAATATTTTTGCATCAATGTTATATAGTTTGTACACGACACCAGTTTTTTCTTTAGAATTTAAGTCAACTAGTATAATTTATTCTATTATGTATACATTATCTACTACTCAGGCAAGATAATTTGCTAGAATGGGATCTTTTATTAAATTTATAGAACTTTTAGAAATGGAAAAATATTTTTCAACTGTTATGCAAAGACATGGCTTCTCTCATGAGAAAACAGAAAGCACAAATAGCTCTTGGGGCATATATAGGCAAGGCCCTGGAGATCAGCTAGCAGAGCAGAAAGCAGAGAACAGAGGTGACAACAAATAATCACGGATGGCGCCAGAAAAGTAGCAGACGGACCCACAACTACATAGAAGTAAAAACTTTATTTGTCCACACCAGGATTAAATTATATAACAGAAAAACAAAGGGTGGTGGAGGTTGGTACATACAGCACCTCATTTACATCATGGACTTTAGGAACAGTATTAATCGGACCACTGCATCACAACCTTTATTAGCAATGCCATTTTATCTTCCTCCTCCTTTTATAACTGTCTCTTGCACAGGCAGCAGGCCCTCAGACCTGGCACACACCAGCACTAATGTGCTACGGGGTCTTCTTCCTCATTACTGCCACCGTACATGTGCTTTCCATGTCTGAATTTTTACATTCATTTGACTCGCACAACACTCCTGTGAGGTAGGTAGGATAGTTATTACTTTTCCACTTTATAGGTGAGAATCATGAGTTACAGAATGGTGAAATGACCCACCTAAGAATGGACAGGTAGTAATGGCTGGGCCTAGACCTTAGATGGGATTTCTGGGCTTGTTTTCTTTCACATAATCTTCCCTTATTACAACTTCCCTCCTCTTTATAATATTTTGCCTATTTTCCGGTTTGCTTCTTTAAGACCTTTCCCTGTAGTTTTTCCCCTTATTAAGGTTACTTTACCCATTAGATTTTCACACTACCTCCAGAGTTAAATTCTTCTGTTCTTTAGTATTCCTCTTTGCCTATGTATTTTGCTACCATTAACAAATTAATAGAGTATGGGCCTAATTCTCCTTCAAGTACTTCCCTGTTTTTCCAAAAAGTCTACCTACCTACATTAGTGTTATTTACTTATAACTGACACATATCTCTCCATGTAATAGCCTAAAACATTTCAGAAAATGTGCATCTACACACACACACACACACACACACACACACACACACACACACAGTAGCCTCTCAGATAACTGGCACATGGGAATTGATAGATGTCCGACAAATGTTAAGCAGACTATCCATTAACTGTAACTCAAGCAACTGGCAATTTTGCCCGCTGCTTGAGTTTCTGTTAATGGAGAGTCTACTGTATATACTCGTGTGTGTGTCTATATATATTATATATATGAAGTCAGACAATTAATTTCGTGAATTCATGCTAGAAAAAGTGCTGCATACCTCATTGTTAAATATCACTACAGTCAACTTTGAAGTAGTCGCCTTGGGCAGTTATGCACCAATGCCAATGCCTAGTCCACACTTCAGAGATTTTGGAACTCTTTCTGGAATGGCCATTAGAGCTGTTGTTATACCCCAAATCTGACAATTAAATTCATGAACTTGCCACAGTATGCTTACGTTGGCAGCACTGTACAAACAACTTGGTAAGGTGTCATAACCTTGCCAAGGTACGATGACAGCTCTAATGACCATTCCAGAAAGAGTTCCAAAATTGCTCTGAAGAGTGGACTTGGTGCTGGCATCGGTGCATAGCTTCCCAAGGGGAGTACTTCGAAGGTAACCATAGTGATATTCAGCAATGAGGTATGTAGCACTTTTTCTAGGAGGAGTGCACAAATCTAATTGTCCGATCTTGTATATATCCATATCCATTTCAATGCCTTAATATATGCTCCTTTAAAAGCAAGAAATCTTTGTCTGGCATGGTGTTTATAGAAGTTCATAAGTATGTGAAGAGAATGCTTCCTGAAAATACAATTGTGACCAGCATTTCAAACATACATTAATATGCTGTTGTGACCAAAGACAACACACATCAGACCAACTTGCTTACGTGCTACCTATTCATGGTTCCAGGTACATTCCCACTTTTGTTCTGACCATTTCTCAATCTATTTTATATTTCTAGCATGAAGTAGTCAAGCCTGCAAACATAAAACCTCTCCCAACATGCTCATACTTTATTTCAGCATCTAGACCAAAGAAAAACATTTATATTCCAAGGCTCCCATTTGTATTTCTTGGAAGTACTAAATAAACCACTAAAAGCTTTAAGTCAGTTTTATGATGGCCCATAATGACTTCCCTCCTAAAGTAAATTGGAAGTATGGCTATACCTTTCTACATCCAAAAGGAATGGTATGTGTTTTGGGGGGAAAAGTGAATTTATTTGTTGAAATCTTGTGCTTAAAAGGAGATCTCTACTGCAGGCAGTCTTAACTATTCTCAAAGCTGTTCCCTTCCACCACATGCTACTAACTAGGTAAACTTTTATCTATACCACATGAGAAAAAGTGATTTTGGAAATTTCCCCAGAAGGGAAGTTTTCTAGGGCTTCCTTTCTGTAACACAGAAGAGAGAAAAAGGCTAAAAGAATGAAACTGTAATAGCTAAAAGCACTTGGCAACCCAAACTTAAAAATATTTAATTATGGATATAAAGGGGCCCCAAAAATATGGAATACAAAGAATTTACTTACATTTAGTATTTTATAATATAATACAGCCAATTATCTCACTATACTGAAGATTATCAATATGAACCATAACACGATTGTGGCTCCCTATCAGTTCTGAATTATATCCTTATAGAGACTAAAAACTATTAAGACGGAGGGAAAGATGGTTTGACTATTAAGTGTTTACTAGTATGTCACAGACATAACAGTGAAAATGAGAGAAAGATACATGTTGTGTCTATAGTAGTCTTAAGCTATAATGATTTAAAATAAATAAATAAATAAAGATCTTCAACTCTAGGAAGCAGTCAAGTTAAACTAATAAAGATTCAAGCAATGAGGTCATCATGGTATATTCTACCACAATTCTGTATCTTGTCAACAAATGCGTCTCACCCTAGCCTTATCTTGGCTAAGGACATATACATTAATAACTTAAATGTGCATAGTGCTTTTAAATATTTAAACCCTTTCACATCTATTAGCCATTTGATCCTCACAACAACCCTGTGAGGTAGGCAGGTCAGGAGTTTGTTACCTAGCTCCCATTTTACAGAAGAAACTGGTGTAGACAGGTCAACTAAACTGCCTCACACCAGTGATGAAGCTAGGGCTAACTAGCTCTCTGGACTTGACTCTATTTGTTTTCTAGCAGGCCACCTCTCCCGTATCTGAAAGGTCTTTCAATTAGAGGAGAAGCTTGGGAAAAGCAACTAGCACATATATTTCTACTCCTTTGCTTATTAATGGCTCATCTACTTTTTTTCTGAGGACATGGAAAAGGAGCCAAGATATCAGAAGGCAACTGTTGGATCTGGACTTCTACAAGTTTAGGAAACACACCCTGTTGTAATCAGTTCCTAACTTTTGGTATTTGAAATTAACCTCTGAAGCAATTTTTCAAGCCCTAGCTGAAAAGCACCGGTTGCCTCTTCCACTGCTGTTGCCAAGCGTCTGACTGCAATCACGGCATCCCTGCGGAGCTCGTTGGCCATGTCTTGCTGAGCACTGGCCTCCTCACCAATAGCAATCAGCCTGTCCAATTTTTCTTCCTCCCGCTTTGAAAGTTCTCGTGCCAATCTCCTGTTTTCTGCCAATTCAGCTGCAATAGTCCTGGCCACTGACTTCCTTCTTCGCCTTGCCCACCTTGGAGGGGGCTCACTGGTCAAAGGCCTATCCCCACCAGAAACAAAAGGAACTCCGGAGGAGGCGCTTGGAGGCTGCTGTGTGGAGGCCACCCCAGGAGTGTTTCGGCTGGTGCTGGTGCAGGGACCGGGATCACTGGACACACCCAGTCTGGTCAAGGGGCTGCTCTGACAGGGAGCAACTGCACCTCTGAAAAGGTGGTGGGAGCTGCTGTAGCTGGGGGTCCCTTGAGAGCACCCTGAAAAACAAAGCAACAATGTTGCAGAGAGGACATTCCTGCTAAGGGAATGCTTGGAGCCAGCAGCAGGGCTGAGAGACAATTACAAAACTGTGGTCATCTTGGAAGGCCTCTTTCCACAAGGGACTGGGAAGAATTCATTTCCTTAGTCTGAACATTTTGGCCTGTTCTAATTTACCTCCAAAACCTCCCCCTTGCCTTTCTGAGCCCCTTTCCATTTAGCCACCCAACCCATGCTACATCCACAAATGCATGGGTACCCATTATAAATAATGCCAAAAACTAGTTTGGTGCTAGAGTACTACTTCTGTGTTTAGAGTTTTTAATACCTTACATATACCTACGGTCATAGCTTTTAAATACCTGGAGCCCTTTATCTTACCATTAGGTTTTTTTAAAAAAAGGGCAGGGGGCAGAAAAAGGAATAATGCTGAGGAGAATACCATTCAAACATAAACTGTCATTTAGAACTAAGTGACTCTGGGACCCCAATCTTTTACGTGTATGGGAATTACCTGCACCTGAGGATTCATCCCAGGAGTCCTCAAGGTCACTGGTTTCTCGCATCTCGTCACTGATTCTCAGTTGACAATCCTCATCTGATTCCTTAACTGTTTTCAAGACAGGTTGTTGATCTGCTGCCTGGGTCATTTTCACTCTCAGAATGCCGGTCCCTTCTTCCCCTGGGGTGTCAGAGGCCACTAAGTTCTGATCACAGTGCTTGGCCCAAGCAGCATCCTCCATTAAGTTGTCTGGGTCAGTCACTATCTGATTTCGGAGAAGCTGATCCAACGTATCATAGAATGGACAGTGTGGTGGATCACCCACACTTGTGGCATGGGCAACATATGCCTTTAAATATAATGCTTTCAGAACTTTAAACTTGGAGCGGCACTGACGTTCCGTGCGGCGGAAGCCTTCCTGCTGCATTCGCTTAGACACAGCCTGATAGACATCTGCATTATGATGCACAGTCTGGAGGCGCTGAATATATTCTGCCTCGCCTAGTATGGAGAGAAGAGTTCGTGTCTCCTGTCTGGACCACCGGATGCCCGCACTGCTATTGGAACTGGCCATAGTGGACTGGGAAGGAAGGCTAGCTGAAGGAAGCTCCTGAGCAGCAAGGCGCAAATCTCAAGGTGTGGGGAAGCTCTGGGTGCTCTCAGTCTATTTCCAGGAGCCAGCCGAGTCTTCCTTCTCAGGGCTAATTGCTGAGAAGCCAGGTCCGAGGACCCAATTTCTGACTGGAAGGCCACAGGGGAATCAGAGTTATAGGGAGGGTGTAAAGATAATTGTGGCAGCAAGTTAAGCAGTGCTACCTGTAACTCAAACAGGCAGGAAGCCAAGATTGAGAAAGCTCAACTTTGGGAGTTTGCCCAGGAGGGATATTGAACAATGGGCTAAAACGGGCCTTACTGGCTTGATAACAAGAGATCTGACTCCCCAACAAAGGCCAAAATTATCCCAAGGCTGAGACCTGCTGTAACTGTGTGTCTGTAAAAATTACCATTATCTTGTACGTAAAAAGACTGAGGGGCAGGGCAGAATACCCAGAGCACCAGGCAGCTTACTCCGGATAAGTGCTAGCAGGACCATGATGTAGTGGATTGTCTGCAGAGCATTCACCTTTTACTAACCTTGGCCTAAGCAGCATGCCATGGCTGTGTAATACCTATCAGACTGTTATCACTGCACTCCTTTGTTAAAAGGTAACTTTCAGAGTCAGAAACATAAGCTTAAGTTATTCATAACTGTTAATACAAAGCTTTTTCCATGATATGGCAGAAGACAACCACATCAATACTCCAACTGTCTGCCCCAAAATAGCAGCATAAAACAAACAGGACTACCAGGAGATAGAGTTATGGATAGGTTCTGCATCTTGATTATATCAATGTCAGTAACTGGTTGTGATATGTGATATTATATTAGTTTTTCAAGGTGTTACCATTGGGAGAAATTGATAAATATAGAATACATCAGATCTCTTTGTATTATTTCTTACAACAATATGTACAATTACCTCAAAATACGAAGTTTAATTTTAAAAAAAGTATATTGTTGGCTACTTATAGTGAATCTAGCTTCAACATCTATCTATCTATCTTTTTTTGGGAAGAGGGGTGGTTCCCTGGCTGGGAATCGAACCCAGATCACAGCATTGAGAGCACTGAAGCCTAGCCACTATACCACCAGGGAACTCCCTTAGCTTCAACATATTATCTGCAACTACTTTTCAGTTTATAATTTTAAAAATTTTAACACCAGTTTATCATCATCACAAAAATCTAACTCTCTCCAAAATACTATAGTTTTTGGCCAAGTGAATATATATCCTAAGGGGGGAAAATGTTAAGTTTTGTTTAACTAAACACAGGTAAGGGATAATTAAAAAAAAAAAAAATCTGTCGTATAAAAAGATATTAAATTTAATCTATAATCCTCAAATCCGTGGATCAATTTAAGGAAATTTCTACTTAAATTCTCAACTGAACATAGATAGGAAACATTCTGAGCTAAGGGTTAAAAGTCCTGATCTGCAGTCCCATTTAGGTCACCCCAAAATAATTTAGGAATACCATAACTTCTATGTACCTTGATATTCTCATCTATGAATGGAGAGGGAGAAAACCTGCCTTACCAATCTTATAGGGGATTTGAGAGGATTAAAAAAAATAATAGATGTGAAAGTACTTTAAAAATTTAAAAACACTGTATTAAATATTACTACTCCAGTGAAAATGAAACCCCTAATTATTATGATATCTATAATTTAAGGAGACAGGAGTCTGGGGAAGCAAACTTCTTTAATCTTTTAATTAAAGCTACAACAGATGATTAACCTGATTCTTAAGATGTTAATTAAGCTGTTTCTTTAATGATTAAATTTGTAAGCCACTGGAAAAGTTAGTTCCCAGAAAGTGTCACAAAAGAACCTAAAGGAAGAAAATTGATAGTATCTACATAAATTATGACCAAATATAACAGATGTTACAAAATTCAACTACAGTGCAAAGAAGGACCCACAAAATCTTTCAAGTTCCCTCAGTTAAAAATATAAAAATGTGAAAAGTTCAAATTACCAGTTCTGAATAACACAAACTGTCAAAGCTAAAGGAATAGTGGCATTTATCAATACTAACAGACCTGTCAGCAAGAAACAAATGTCTGTAGGAATCTCATTCTTGAGAAGACTCAACACTATCAAAAGAAACAGGCTACTGGGGTACACTCTGAAATAACAGTCATAAAAAACAATGAAAAAGCAAATGGTGGTCCTAGTTTTATTCCACATTACGCTTAGGATGTATATACACATTTTTATTACCATATGTGAAAGTATTATTTTACTCCATACCTCCTGCCAAGGATCTGCTTTACTTTCACTACTGTATTTGAAATATTTCTTATTCTATTTTGTTTTGCTGCCAATCCAACAACCTGAAAAAGAGAAATATATTACAATGCTGATAATTTTCACTTATTTCAAAGTACAAAAGTGAGGGGGAACAGTACCTCTTCATTTTCTGAGTAAGCAACAACAGCTGGAGTAACTCTGTCACCTGCATCATTTGCAACCACATCAGCCCGGCCATCCTGGAGAAAAATACACAAGTATATTAGTTGTTTTGAAATGAAATATATAGTCTCATTAGACATAGTTGGGCCAGTGTTACTCTGCATATATGTGGAAAGAAAAATTGCTCTGTCAGTATGTTAAACTTGTAGATTTAATTGCTGCTATTAATTTCCTAGATTTTATGTAAGGCCATCATTCAATGAAGAATTGTCTCATTTTTTCCAGTCTTCTCTGCAGTCAATAATTGAACAAACATAACAAGTTTTCTATATACAATTATAACAAGTCTTATTACACCACCCTTTCTACTTACTCTTCCTTCCCCTATAAATACATCTTTCTTCCCTTTCCTACATATAATGAAGTAGCACGAATCCCTTTGGCTTTTCCTTACAAATCATTTGACATTTAAACGCGACACTAGTATAAGGGGAGTTCACTATTGGTGTTCCTTCCGCCTTCCCACTGATGAGAGGAAGGCCACAACTCCGTGTCAACCTCTTATTTCCAAAGACACAAAGTCAGTAGACCACGCACTATTAAGTAACTCGCTTCACACGCTTCGCGAGATCAACAGCTCCAGTTCCAGATCGCGGCCACCCCGCCCTTTCCTGGCAAACCTCCAGGTCTCCTGAGGCTACTTACTACCTTTCCGAGACCCTTCGGGAATCCTGCAGCCAGAAATCCCCGGGACCGCCCCCATCGACGTCCTCTAGACCCTTCCCGGCTCCCTGCGGCCCGAACGTCCCCGGACCCCGCCCGCCGGCGTCGTTACGACCCCCTGCCAGGGCGCAACCTCCTTTCCGCCTCGGAACTTCTCGGCAGTACCGCCTCTCCACGCCACATCCCTAGGCCGGCGACATGCTCACCACCCTTAGGTGAGCAATAGATTTGGCCCCGTACTCAGAGAACAGGGTGGCTGACATTAGGCCCGTGCCCCACCCCCCGCCGCCATTCCCTCACCTTATAGACAGCTACACAGGCTGATGTGCAGCCCAGGTGAACTCCGATGGCCGCCATGAGGCGGCAGAGACGGCAGCCTTAGTAAAGAGTGGTACCCCGCTGCTTACAGGTCTCCGGCTCCCAACAGCCCCATCAGGCACCGCGGAGACTTCACGTTCCCGCCCGCCCACTGCGTCCGGTCCAAACGCCGCGGCCTCCCGCATGCCGCCAATCAGCGTGGAGGTCCCGCCTCCTCACGAGCAGTCAGCGAATAACTTTAGTGAGTCGCTCCCCGCCCTGCTGGAGCGGCAGCGCGTGTGCGGTAGTGCGCACGCGCCAGTCGGGGAAGGCAAGGAAAGGGCTTCTTCACGCGTCCTCGTTATTTGACTCTTTCGTGAAAGCCAATGGAAACTCTGGATTAAGGTACGCCATTTGCCCTAGCAACTTCGGGCTTGCTCCGCCCTCCAGTGTCCTGTAGCAGCCCGGGTCAATAGCAGTGCGACTGCTGCTGGTTGCTGGTGGCCGAGGCTTTTCGTGCCGCTGCCTTACTATGTGGTGCGCGAGCGCAGCCACATTGGTGGTCTTTTGCGCCGGGCTTTGGGTCTCTAACCCGGTGTTGGCGCTGAGTCAGGAGGCCGGGGGGCGGCCGGGGGCCGACTGTGAAGGTGAGCGGTGTGAGACCTGCTTGCATGGCGGTGGCACCGCGCTGCAGCGCAGCTGTTGTCAGCTTTGCTTTCTCCCGGCTCTGACTATAAATAACATTTCACTCAGCAACGCGGGCCCTGTCCCTAGTGTTTGATCGCCTGAGCTTGAGTCTAGGCAAAAGTTCGAGCCGGGCCTGGTGTCACTTTTTGACTGCGTCCTAGTCTTGCTGTGACTTAAACTGCCAGGTCAGAGTTGCTGGGTTTGGATCTAGATTCGATTTTGTGTAAACGCGACCCTGGCGCCCAATTGATTCTGCTGCTTCTAACCGGCGAGATTGCCTCTACTTGCACAGAAAATGTCTTTCAAGTTCAAATTAGTTTGCACCTCCCAAAAGGAAAATGAAACAGAAGCCAATGTTTGTGATTGAGTCCAAGTGGCTTAAATCAGAGGACATGACTAACATTTTTCAGGACGTTAGATGGAAAAGTTGCTTTAAAAACAAGTACATTAACTCGTTAGAAAGAGAAGGAATACAGAAAAACAATTCTTTTTCCGTTCACAGAATCTCAGTTGTGGACTTGGAGCCAGAACACTTGCCTTCTGGCACTGGCAGACTTAGCTCTTTCTGGCAAAATCATAGTGATAATACCTCCTTCAGCCGGTTAACATCAAAGAAGATATTTGACTACCCTAGCTCCATCCTCCTACTCTACTGTATCACTTACCTCCCTGTTTCATTTATTGAAATAATTTAAATTATATCCTCGCCCTTATGTGAGCTTGCAAATCTATCATTATTTAACAGGAAACTGTAGGCTCACAGTATATATTGGATGAATGGCTGCGTATAGATGGTATTCTACCAGCCCTGCAATAATTAAACTTTTCTCCAGAAATTAGAAGTAATATACATGATGTTATTTTTAAAAACATTATATAGATACAGATATTTGCTTAGCTAAGTTACAATTTTGTTTAAAGATCACTTACAGTGGTAGCCTATACATTTAAAGCAGAATTTGTGAGGAATAAACAATTGATTAGCCATCAGTAACTTATTTTCTGGAGCTTCTACCTAAAAGCATTTCAGAGGAGCCAGAGCATCTGATCTAATTAAATGTGAAGCTCATGCCATCGTTCCTGAATTTATTACAGCATATTGTGATTATTAACTTACATGTCTGACTAATCTGGGTGTATATTTCAGTTGTTAGTTAAAAAAGTTGTGGATTCACCAAGAAGGACGGGATTTTAGATCTGGTTCCATTACTGCTTATGAGCCTTTATCATTAGCCACTCAATTTTCCTCCAGGGTTAAAATTAAAATGTAATATTATACATTTTACTTTACATTATACTTTAGGGAAAAGATAAAACAAACAAACAAGCAAACTGATAGTCCCTGAGCTACCTGGGACCTACTGAAATAATAAGTTCACAAAGTATTTTGAAAAACATTTAAATAAATTGCCTACGTTTTAAAATTGGAAAACTTCATATTTAAAATATTCTATTTCAGCTTCTTCTTGAAATACCAGGTGACCTGTCAAGCCTAGCCCATATGATCATATAGTGGGAATTGGCTGTGGTTGCTTTTAGAAAGGACATATGTTCACTGGGTTTTTGTTTCTGTTTTCCCTACACTCAGATTTCTTAAGCCATTTTTTTACCTGGCCCCTGTGAATGTTTAAGTTTCTGAGTCCTGCTTTAGGTCATGTGAGGCTTACTGAAAAAACATAAACATTTCAGGATGTCTTTTATTATGGTGATGTTTTTAAAAACCTTTTTATTTTGAAATGATAATAGATTTGCTTATGGGCTTATTTTTAATAAGAAAAAAAAAAAAAGAAACTACAACATAAATCCAAAGAGGGTAGTTACCTGGTTATAGCAATAAATACATGTCAAGAACCTTAAATTACTAATTTGTTAGGCAATTTATGGTGACATTCATCTCTTCATGTAAGCCTAAGGAATAAATTTCCATTTTTATCTTGACTCTCTGTGGCATAGGCTACCACTGACTTATTTCCCTTTTAGAAACTTCCTTCTCTTGATGGTGTTGATATGCTTTTTTCTTGCCTTTACTTCCTGTCTGCACCCATTTGTTCATGGCATCTTTTTTGGTTTTCTAGCCATGGCTTCAATATTAGAATTTTCCCAGAAGAGTCGGCGCTGGGAGGTGCACGGCCGAGTGGGTCTGTACGCCCTGCGGCCGGGCCGAGGCAGCCTGTCCCGTTGTCGTCCCCATCCCGTCTTGTTATTGAGACCGGTCACCGACCATACAGGCCCTTGTCACTCAGGCTTGGTTCTGGTCCCCTAGGCCGCATCCCGTTACCCTGATCCCTGCCCCAGGCTGAGCTGCTTAGTGTGCTGCAGCTGGGCTGAGGAGAGCCGGGTGGGTCCCTGTGACCGACTGTCCGTATTCCCCTCTTCCCCGTCTCCTCCTGTCCAGCGTCCTTCAACCTCGGACAACTCTGCTCTCCTCCGTCCCACTTCTGCTCTGCCCCTCCATCCTGTCTCTCTGTCCCTCCCCTTCAGACCGGGGGCGCCCTGCCCCCTCTGTCTCCCCTCCATTCCCCTGTACCCCCTTTGTCTTCCCTCTGTCTCCCCCGTTCCCCCATACTCCTTTTCTACTTTCATCCTACTCTGTCCTTCATCCCTGCCATCCCCCAGTCCCCTCCATCCCCCTCAGCCCTCAGGCCCAAGGCTGTGATTTGGGGGGCGAGCATTCACGCTGGGGTGGTAAGGGCAGGAAGGCTGGCAGGGAGGGGCCTGTGCACGGGAGTCACTGGGATACTCTCTGAGTCAGAGGGCCCCCAGCCCCAGTCACAGCTGTGCACCTGGTCCCCTAACCTGCAGGGAAAGGTTCAGGAGGGCCTGGAAGACCCATGTGGGATCTGCTGGCTCTTGAGAGGGCAGTTCTTTAGGGTAAAGTGTAGATTTTATACCCTGGTTTTGTGGGAATGAATTACGCATTTGAAAAAGAGGCATCCTGTAACTGGTTCTCAGCAGAGTCCAGGACTAAAATAGCATCCACACCAGCTGTGTAGTGTTAGAAATGTAATTTCCAGGGCCAAAACTTACAGAGTCAAGCTGGAGTGGAGACTAGGAGCCTGTCCCAGCCACTGTGTTTGAACAAGGCCCCCAGGTAAATCTGTTGCCCACTAAAGTTTGGGAATCAGACATCCGTAATGTAAAATGTCCTTTTACTTGTTGCCTGCCAAGCAACAGCCCACATTCTAAGAAGATGGAGAATCTACTTCTGTTTGGGAGAAATCTGTTTATATTGTGGAGCTGCAATCAGAGAATCCACCAAGGTCAACAGCTAGGCTTTTCTCCTGTGAATGTGTAAACAATTTAAATTAGGTTGAAGCTGACATTCAATGTGTGTGTGTGTGTGTGTGTGTGTGTGTGAGAGAGAGAGAGAGAGAGAGAGAGAAATTATTTTCTTAAAATACACCATAATGTTCATTTTTAAGAAAAATGCTAAGATGCCAAAGGATGTGCATTTTAAATTCAAAATGGAACAACAACAACAAAAAAAATTTCCAGGCTTCTGTCCTTTGCCCTCCTTTCTTCTCAGTCTACACACTCTCTGTTCAATCAGAATTGACCTATCTATAGTCTGATTAATTCCAAATGTTTATATCAAATCCATCCCCTTTCCGGAGTCCTAGACCTTGCACCCAATTGACTACTGAGCATTCCCACTTAGATATCTTACTCCTCAAACTCAGCAGAGTCATAAACCAAAATCACCCTGTCCTCCTTGCTCACTCCCCAAAATCTACTATGCTTATGGTGTCAGTATCTACCTGGTCAGCTAGACTAGACTTCTCTGTCTCCCTGACTCCCTATGGCCAGCAGTCACTGTGTCCATTTATTCTACCTTCTGGTTGTCTCTGTCTTTTCTCCTTCCCCAGCTCCATTGTCCTGTGACAGACCTTCACCATTTTTATCTTCCTTACCTCCACCTTTCTTCCTCCTCTAGTTCCCCGGCAGTTGTTATCATGTTACTCCCTTATTTAATACCTTTCAGTGGCCTCCCATTTGTTTTCCCACTGTATCTAATATATTTCTTACAGTGTTTGGTACTTGTTTTGGTCTCCTCCACCTGTGTATTCCTTGAAAATTAAGACTGTTTTCTCTCACCACATCATCTCTATCTACAATATGAAGCACATGGTAGGCACTAGATTTTGTTGAACAAATGTATGCATGGATGTTGCAATAAAATTTTATGTAACTTTTAGTGAGTCAAAAGCATATGTTTAAAAGTACAGGTCAAAATTCCCAGCTGTCATGATCTAGGCAATAATTGGCAGAGCAGTGGTTGAGGCCTAGAAATCACAAGAGGGGGTATTGTGGGAATCGTGTAAGAGCTAGGAGGCACTGGGACCTGGGAAGGTGAGAATTAGATGTCACTGGGAGACCTTAATTATAATTTCTGCAGACTTGTAGCATTGATTATCACGGCAGGTGTCTCCTTTGTATACTTGATATATTTGCTAATTAAGCTTAGCAAACTACATATTGGCAATGTATCATTTTCCACATTCTGTGAGTAGCGTGTAACATAGCTGATCTGTCAGTCGCTCCTTTTAACACTTTTCTTTATTATCTTCTGGGGATACACTCACTGTTCATTCCCACCCTACCTCACTGCATGCATGCTCCTCTCCGTCTTTTTCTGGTTCTTTCTCATCATCATCGTACTTTCTGAACAGTGGAATTTCACCAGATTGAGCCCTGAGGCCATGTCTCTTTTCCGCCTCTCCTTATTTGCTGCTCTCACCTCTGAAATACCATTTGAATGTGGATGATTTACAAATTTATGTATGTGGGCTTTACTCCTGAACTCAGGATTTATGTGTCCACTTGTTTCTCACTGTTTCCAGTTGGATATTGTATTCATCAGTGTTGTCCAGAGAAACAGAACCAATAGGAGAGATAGATGGATGATAGATGGTTGATGATAAATAGATAGATTTAGCTCACCTGATTATGTAGGCTGAGATGTCCAAAATTTGCAGTGGGGGCTGGCAGGCTGGAGGCCCTGGAGAGCTGATGGTGCAGATGAAGCCTCATGGTAGTCTTGCTTGCAGAAGTCATTTTGTTCTATTCAAGTCTTCACCTCATGGAATGAGGCTTATTCATATAATGGAGGGCAATCAGCTTTATGCAAAGTTTACTAATTTAAATATTAACCTCACTCAACAACACCCTCCAAGTGGACACATAGAATTAATCATCACAGATGTTTAGAAGTATCTCCAATTTCACATGTTGAGACTGAATTCCTGCTTGCTTCTCCTCCAGTCTTCCCAGTTCAGCAAAAGGCAACTCCACTCTTCACCATCTCAGGTTACAGTCTTTGGAGTCATCCTTGACTCTTACCTATTATTCTTTCTATCTATCTATCTATTTGTCATCTATTTTCTATCATCATGTATCATGTATCATCTATCTTAGCTGTCTATGCCTATGCATATGCCTGTCTATGTCTATCTCTACCTCTGTCTCTATCTCTCATTCCCCAACATGCAGCATCCAATTCATGTACCAAATTCTTGTGGCTCTTCAAAATGTGTCCAGAATCCACCTACTTCTCATCGCCTCCAATGCTACTATGGTCCAAGATATGAAGCTATTTTCAGAACCTCCAAACCAGTTTCCTGCTTCTATTCTTGCTTCCCTGCCTTCTATTCTCCAGACAGCCTCCAGCGGTATACTTTTAAAATAATGCTAGATGTCAGCGCTCTCTTCTCAAAACCTGTAACAGCTCAGAATAAGACCCACAGTCCTTACCATGGCCTCAAGGCCCTAGGTCACTTGGCATGCTGCTGTCTGTTTGACCCCATTTTCTCCTGTCCTATCTTTCTCACTCTATTTCCACCACATTGGCTCCCTTACTGTTCTCAGACCCACCAAGAATATGCCTGCATCAGAGTCTTTTCACTTTCCTTTGCTTGAAGAGTTCTTCACAAATAGTTCACTTAGGTTGTTTCTCTACTTCCTTAAGGCCTCTGTTCAAATTCCACTTTATTCATCTGAGAGACCTTCCATGACCACCCCATGTAGAATAATACTATTACCTTGTCACCCTTTATCCTCCTTACTGTGTTTATTTTTATTCAAAGCCACAAGATACTTTTATCTGTGCAATAGAATATAATCCCTGAGGGTAAGGAATTTGTTTTCTTCATTGCTGAATCTCAAGAACCTAGACTACTGTCTGGCACTTACTAATTGCTCAATAAACATTTGTTAATGCCATGAATGACTGGCTATTATGTTTAGTGCTCTGTTCCTATTATTAATAGCATTAGAAATAAATGACTTCAAGCTCTAAAGTAAGACATGACTGGCCCTCCAGCTGAAACACTAAAAATACTAGATAAAATAAAAGGTAAAAGTTATTAAAAATGAAAGTTACTAAGACATAGCCAGAGACTAAAAACAAAATGAAAGTTGGAACCAGAAGACGTTAAAGGAGCTTTGAAGCTGGCTTTTTTGCCTGAAGGACAGTGGCTGTCCAACCATCCAAACTTAGGTTTTTCATGGCTTTAGTAAAAGGAAGAGAATAAAGACAAAGGTTAGGAGTGTAATATAATACTAGCTTCTCCCAACCTTGCAAAATTAATTTGAAACTCCAAGAGCTAGACATTCATTATAAAGGTGAACTGGAAATGAACACAATTCTTCCATCATCTTTATAGACTAGAAGGAATTACATTACTTGAACTGTTTACTGACTGAAGCGGAAAACAAAAAAGTCTTCAGATAATTAATACTCCCTAGCTAACCCACAGGTGGGCTGAGGCCCAAATTCACATTACATGGAAGGTTCAAAACACCTCTATCTGAGAATTTAGTTTAAAGGGATTTCGGACATGAATTAGCAAATGCCAGTCTTACCTACAGGAATCCACCTGCCACCCAGTCCTCAAAGAATTCTCACAGTTGAAGTTCTAAGAAATAAAGCTCACCTTGAGAAAAGTGACAAGCCCATGGGGAAGTAGGGCAGAAGAAGCATACCTGAAAAGGCTTCAGGTACTGGAATTATTAGGCAGAAAATATAAAATGTTTATCATGCTTAAAGAAATAAAGGAAGGGATAGAAGATATAAATAAAGGGCAGGAGGCTATTAAGAAAAATACAACTGTATTTGGAAAAGAACCAAATAAACTTCTACAAATAGAAGTGAATGAAATCAGTGGTAGATTAAGCAGAGCTGAGAAAAGAATTAGTGAGTCAGAAGACTAAAAGAGATTATCAAGAAGGAATCTCTGACAGACTGAGATAAAAATGTGAAAGAAAAATAAATGTATGATGAGGATAAAGAGAAAAATGCCAGTGTAGGTTAACTGGACTTACAGAGAAGAGGAGACAGGGTATGAGTAGAACAAAAGAGATGACACAGCTCATTTTTCTAAACTGTTGAAAGTCATCAGTCAACAGATTGGGAAGTCCAATATACTCCAAACAGTATGAATAAAAATATCTCATTACTATCTAATCACATCATAAGGGAATTAGAAAAAAAAAACAAAGGAAAAAGAAAGAAAATCTTAAGCACAGTCAGAGAAAAGACTGATAATCTTCAAATGAATGGCGATTAGCCTGACAGATGATTCAACAGTAAAAAGCCCAAAGTCAGAGCTGGTAGGTGATGAAGCCAGGATCTGGGCTGGGAGAGGCTGACGTCAGACCCCAAGCACTGCCTTTCGAGTGTGGTGTTGGGAACTCATTTGTTTAAAACAACAGTAAAAATAGAATTGGAACAATGAGGTAGTGTATAAATTATTCAATAAGAAGTCTTACCTCATTGTAACTGTACCATATACTTAGGTGGCAGTTCTCCCCTATTCCTGGTATCACTTGCTAAGTGTCTTCTTTTTTTCTTCTCCAAAATGAAGCTGGAGCAAATAAAGGGGGACTGACTTTGTTCTAGAAGGTGTGGATGGGACTGTTGAAAATAATGTTCCTAGCCTACAATAGTTTAGTAATTCCATAAACCTGATTTTAAACATTTTATCATTATCTTTTCAAAAAAGTTGTGGCTCTTTTCCTGCAGGCAGTATAATAATATTTTTCAAATATAACTTTCTCCTTTTGGATTCTGGCTAATACTAGCTTAATTGAAATGTGATTTCACTTAAAAATTTTAATTCAATTTCATTAATGTTTCCAAATATTTTATTGAGCATGTTGGGGCTTTTTGTGACAGTCAAAGATATGGTGAGTTTTTTAAATAAACGGGGAACCATTCCAAGCATACAGAAAAATATTTATATAATCTATATAGCATCTAGATTAAATGTTAATATTTTCCTATATTTGCTCCCATTCCTCTTTAAAAATTTAGCTGCATCCATGTGCAACTCTTTTTGTTATCCTTCCCACCTTTTTCAGGGGACTATTTTTTCTGAAGTTAATGGGTGCTTTTCATCCATTTAAAAAAACGTTTACTATAAATGTTTATATCTACAAATAACCCATAGTTTTGTGATCTTATGTATATATAATTGTACACTGAACATATTCATTTGCCATTATCACTCAACATTACATTTGGGCACTTATTGATAATAACTATGATGTAGCTCATTGTTTTTAACTCTTCTATAGAATTCTAGTTTATGAATGAAATACAGCTTATGTACCTATTCTCCCTTTGAGGGACAGTTGGGTTTTCCCCACTTTTACATAATTTTAAACAATGCTGCTCTGAATATTTTATATATGTCTCCTTGAGCCCATATGTGATGATTTCTTTATGTCACAGAACAAGAATTGATGTGAATGGAGTATGCATTTTCAACTTAATTTTTTTCTGTTAGACTGTGCTTTTCTTATAGATATGCAGGAGTTCACTTATTCAGCTAAAAAAATACATATTTAACATCTAATCTAGGTGCTCAGCTGGGGACAGAGCAGTGTGGCTATAGTGGGAGAGATGACAGAAGGCAATGGAGAGCCCGGTTACCCAGGGCCTTAAAGGGCATTGTAAAGAATTTGGATTATACTCCAATATGAAAAACCACAGGAAGGTTTCGAGCAGATGACATAACATGGTCTGACTTTCATTGTAAAAGACTTACGCCAGTTACCATTTTAGAAATCTAGTGGGTCAGATTATAGCAATCCTCTGGTCAAGCAGTACTACAAATGCTGGTAAAAATATAAAAGTATTAATAAAGAACCAAAGAGTTGACAAAATAGAAGAATTTAGTAGGATAGAATGGAAAGGAAATCAGTAATTCCGAGCAATAAACTAAGCTAATAGTTATTTTGCCCTGAAGACATTGGCCAGTGGAAAGGTGACCTTTGGTGTGAGGGATACAAAAGTCGCAGTGCAAACCTTGTTTTAAGTGGTGAGTCTGTTAATGAAAAATCTCTCCTGTTAATCTAAGATTTCCAAGGGTAAGGTTACTCCCTCAAGAGTAAGGTTGACCAAATAATAAACCTAACCCACTCTACCCATAAAGAACTATAAGGGATTTTTCCTTGATGTTCAGCAGGGAGGATGAAAGAAAGAAAGAAGTCTCTGAGAGATTATAACCACAGGATGTTCCTCATAGGAATTTGCAGCCAAAATTCACATCAGAGCTTCAAAAAGCAAGGTATCAATTTAGTCTAAAGCAGTCCCTTATGCCTCATAAATTCAAACACAAATTTTTAATGAAGGTACCTTCATTTTAGGACTCAAATAATCTCCACAAATATGTTCCAAGGATGATGAGCGTCATGGAGTACAAAATAACCAAGCACAGTGAGAAACAAGAAACCATAAGCAAGAATCTAAAGAAACAACAATAAATAGAAACGTGCCCATGAGGATTTTTATATATTGGAATTATGAAATACAGATGATAGATCAATTATATTCACTGTGTTTATATGTGTAAAAGACAACTTGAAAATATCTGTAGGAAATAAGAAACTATAGTCAATAGTTTACTGGTTACCTGGGGGCAAGTGGGGAGGGGGTGGGAGAAGAATAAGAGGGTGGGAGAGGAGGGAGGGGGAGCCAAGTATATGGTGATGGAAAGAGAACTGACTCTGAGTGGTGAACATATAATGCAACACACAGACGATGCACTGTAGAATTGTACACCTGGAACCTATGTAATTCTTGTTAACCAATGTCACTCCAATAAGTCTGAAAAAGAAAAAGGGGGAAGAAAAAAAAAAAGAACTGACATAGCATATTTGAAAAAGAACTGAAAAGAACTTCTAGAAATAAAAGAAAATCAAAATTTAAAATTCAATGAATAGATTTAAAATTAGGAGATAGAGAGCTGATGATGGAGTAGGTGAGCTAGAACTTTACTTCTCAAAGTCTGGTCCTTATTCCAGCAACTTTGACATCTCTTGGTAACTTGCTGGAAATGCAGAACCTTGGGTCCCACTCTGGACTTGCAAATTAGAATCTGAACTTTACCAAATCTCCAGGTAATTACCATGCACATTAAAGTTGATTTAGGATGACACCAGAGATTTTTTATTTCTAACACACTCCTAGGTGATGTTAATGGTGTTGGACAAAGCCACAATCTGAGTGCCAGAGAACTAGAAGGTAGGTCAAAAGAATTATATATAATGCAGCAGAGCAACTAAAGGATGGAAAATAAGGAAAAGAGATTAAGGGATATAAGAATAGAATGAGAAAACCCAAAATGTGTTTAGTTGGAGTTCTGGAAAAAGAGAAAGAATGGTGCAGAAACAGTATTTGCAGAGATACGAGTTGAGAATTTGCCAGAACTGAAGAAAGACACCAATCCACACATTCAGGAGGTCCAGTGATAGATAAAAAGAAACCCACTCCTAGATATCAAGGTGAAACTACAGAAACTAAAAACAAAAAAGTTAAATATGCTAGAGAAAAAAATCAATGACTCGTTGATAACTGACTTCTCAACAAAAACAATGGAAGCCTGAAGCAAGTGAAATGAAGCCTTCAATATGATTTAAAAAAATTGCCAGTAAATAATAAGGATAAACAAAAGACATTTTCAAACAAAAAAAAAAGGAGGGGAAAAATGAAAATAGATTTTACAATTTCCTCTTCTATATCTTAAGTATTATTACCCGTTTTCTGCCACTTTGTTTTTTGGTTTACTTTCTGGAAATTAATTTGTCAACTTTATCCCCTAAATAAATCTTGTATTGAATTTTTTCTTTAATTTTTAGCTGTCATATTTTTAATTATTGATAAGTCTTACTCATCTTTTCCATTGTTCATATGTATTTGATTTATCACTTTTTTTCCTTTCTAGGAACTTTTTTTTTCTAACCAAGCTGTTGGTTTTATGGATCTTAATATTTTTACTTAATTAATTTCTGTTCTGTTATTTATTATTTTCTATACTCTTTTGGTTTGTTTAGTTACACTCTTAAAACTTCTTGGGTTGAATACTTACTCAATAATTTTCCTTTTGAAAGACACACACTTAATGTTATGAATTTCCTTCTAAGTACTGTCTTAACTGCATTCTTTAAGTTTCTGCATAATAGAAACTTACAGAAATTAAGTACTAAAAATTGTACATTTCCATTACAACTTCTTTGACCCATGAATGACTTAGAAGTTTGTATTGGAAAATTTCTAGGCATATAGAGGGCAGATACTGTGTTAATCATATTATTTTTGCTATTGATTTCTAATTATATTCAGAGAATGTCTGTTTGATACAAATTTGGGGATACTTGTTGAGACTTGATTTTTGGCTTAACACAAGGCAGATTTATGTAAATATTTCATGTTTTCTTAAAAACATGCATTTTCTAATTTGGGGTTCCATATATGCTACTAGGTCAACTTTATGAACAGTTTTCCTCAAATGTTTAATGCCCTTATTAGCTTTAGGTCAATTTGGTCAAATAATTGCTGAGAGGGTGTTAAACCATCTACCATGATTATAAATTCATCAATTTTTTATTATAAATCTGTCAGGATTTTCTGTGTTACTAGGCTATGTTTATTGGATGTATGTTAATTCAAAATTATTTTATATTTGTAGTAAATGGTTCATTTTCTAATTAGTAGTGATTTTGTTATTCCCAATAAAGCTTTATATACTAAACCAGATATTGGATAACATTTTCCTGCATATCTTTTTATTTTTAAATCTCTTCCTTTTTTTACCCTGTTTTGTAGCCTCATACTTTTTATGTGATTCATAAATAGCATATTGTTGGATTTTTAATAGTTTCAATCTATTTTGTATAATTGGAAGTTTAATATATGTGTACTTATGCACACTATAAATAATGATGTTTGGGTTTTATTTCTCGTAGTTAATTTTGTGGGTTTTCAAAGACACGATTGCACACTTCGCTTTTTTTCCCCCTCTTTCCTGCCTTCTAATGGATTGATAATGTTTTAAAAATTCTTCCCCATGTCCTGAACCAATATTAATTTAGAAGTAATCTATTTATATTTTTTAGTTATTACTCTTACCTTTTTACCATGCTTAGTTGACTAAAAATTACTATGACTTAACAGTAATGTTTCACTACCCTCCTCCTGGGTGATAAAGGATCTTGGGAAGTTTAACTTGAATTCTACTTTATTTTCCATCTTAAATGTTAGAAGTATCCTTTAATTGGATTTTATTAATACCTATGTTTATACCCATACATGTTCATTATTATTGTTAATATAGTTAATTGCTATTTATATTTTTCTCCCATTTGCCATTTTCTTTTCTTATCATTACCTCTTGCAGCGTGGTCTTTCTTTCTGGATTTTGTCTCTTTCTGAAAGTGCATCCTTTAGTAGCTTTCCTATAGTGCTTTATACATAGAAAGTGCTCAACCAAAATTTATTCATCGAATAAATTAATTTAATCAAACAAACATGGTTTAAACTACTTTAGGAGTCTAGTTTGTGCATTAGGCTGATTTATAGATCTTGCCTTGTTTGCCAGACAGATAGATGAGACACCTGATTATTGGGAGCAGGGGCAGAGCACATTACCTGGTTTTAGTTAATACCATGAATTAAGAGGAAGGATAGAGAGAACCAAGGGCCTAAGCCCTCTCCAATTTTCCTCTCCATGTTTGCCTAGAAGTCTCTTTCTAATACTAGGGCGATTGTTTTTCAGCATAAGCTCGTGACCTGCATTTCCTTTTCCTCTTGCTTGGGCCAGACACTTGCCCTCTTTGGGAAAGAAGCCAACATGGGAAAACTGCTTCCTCCTCCTTCTGGAGAGTAATGGAAAGGATGAGCGTGGGCCCGAGTCAGACCATCTGGGATCTAATTCCCTCTCTGCCACTTACTGCACAAGTTACTCAGCCTCTCTTTGACTCGTTTTCTTCATCTATAAAGTAAGGGTAATAATGTGTCTACATCATAGCTTTGTTCTGAGACTTGAATGGGTTAATATAAGATATAAGGTGCTTCCCAAAACACCAACACCTGTAAGCACTCAACACACGTTAACTGTGGACGTTGTTGTTACCTGTGCCTGTTCTGATGTCCGTCTCTTCATTGGCTATGGACACTGAGATCGAATATGACTGTTCAAATTGCGGTTTCACTTCAGGCTCATGATGATGGAACATAGGGACATATGCAGACCACCAAGGGGCTTTATTCATGATACATATTCAGGTGTTTCTCTGTGCTTTAAATTCAGATGTCTTAGGCATCATATCTTTTTCCCCCCATGCCACAAGGTGTATTGTATTTTCATTAATCTTACAAATAATTTTCTACAACATCCCAGGGCAAACTGGAGGGTTTGGCAATCCGACTGGGGGACCCATAGGCCGATGCATGGCTGCGGAGTGCCCGGTTCCATGGTGCAGCTTGTTGCTAGTGCCCTTCTTGCAAGTGGCTCTTCCGCCACTTAACTGGGGTCTCCAAGATGACAAGGGTGGGGAGTCTTCCAGGTTCTTAATAAATTTCATTCCGCTTCTCCTGCTCACTGGTCTTTGGTTGGCACAGTGTTCTCCTGTGTCTCCATCTTGGCCTTATCGAAGCTGGTGATTTCCCCCATGTTGGGCTTGTCTAACATTTTCTTAGAACAATCCCTGGCCTTAGCTCTGAACCGAGGTCCCTGGTTCTACCCACGTCGCTGCAGCAAGACTTAAAGCATCGTATCTTATAGAAAACTGTATTTTCTTTTAGGATTAGCCAAAATTTGTGGGAATGCTCTCATGTTAGGTGAGACTTGGTGCCAAAGATTGATTCAATAAACTCATATTATTCAAGGCCCAATATTAAGCTGATAGCTTTAGGCCCCAAACCATTCTTACTAATAATTTTAATCCATTGTCACAATGCATTGAATCCTATTTATTTTTTATTTGGTGAGTGGGACATTTACATAGCTGTGGTAGTGGTTACCTTGTACATAAATACATAATTTCTTGGTTCCTTCTAGTATGTGAAGAATTCTTGAACCGATTCTATAATTCCTTAATAGCGAGAGGGGTCAACTTTTCTTTGGACATCATAGAAAAGGAATTGATCAGCTTTTGTTTGGATGTCAAGGGCAAAGAAAACCGCCTGGTAGGTAAATTTGTATCTTCATTTTTCCTCGTGCTTGAAGAAAACTGTTAAAGCTTTCATTTCTCCTTTTGGACTTAAAGTTATCATGCTTGGATGCTTGCCTCAAGCATACTCACTGTAGAAAGCAAGCGTTCAGTGAAGTGTAATCATAAGAATTTTCATCTAGAATGCATTTAGTTTAATTTTGCTTTCTGAATAAATGACAGAGAACCAATTCTATGTCTTTAAATGAAATTATACAATCTAATGCCTAATGAGAATTTACTGTCCTGAATTAAAAGTAGGTAAACTTTCTATTTCTTACCAAGACAATTAGTTAAACCTATTCAAATATTTTATATCATTATTTATATATAACCCATGAAGTATTTATATTTTCTCATAACGGTATTTATTGGTGTTTCCTAGCAATACACAGAGGACTCTTTTCAATGTACTATTTTACATCACTAAAGACAATCTTGGGCCAATTCATTTTGCCTAAAATGGTCATGTTTCTTTTGTCCGTTAAATTTGCATTGTTAATGGCTCCCCACTGAGGCACTGTAAAACTCTCAGCATTTTTGTGTACCATTAAATCTTATATTTTTAAATGTAAATTCTTTAAGTCAGGTAGCCTCAAAGGCATTAGAGTATGATGGGAAAAGCATTGACTCTAGAGTGAAAATGCTAGGTTTTTGCATCCAGTCTCTTCCACTTACTGACTGAGTGATCTTTAGTTGGCTTGTGTGTAAAATGGGGATAATAACAGCGCTTACTTCACAGGATGGTTGTGAGAATTAAATAAGTAAAGCTTGAGAGCAGCGCGTGGCACAGAGGAGAGTCTTGGAGCATCATGTGTGTTGTAGGGCACTTCAAATTAGGAGCATTACAGGAATGGGGTCATTAGTTTTCTGGTGTCTTAGTCAGCAGGAGTTGGGGTTAAAATTTTATATCTGGGCCATGGAAACTAGGTTAACCTCTCTCTCATTTCTTCAAACCACATGATGGGCCACTAAATTCTCTTCCTTCTCCTTTAGTGCTATTATCTAGGAGCAACAAAAGACGCAGCCACAAAGATTCTAAGTGAAGTCACTCGCCCAATGAGTGTGCACATGCCTGCAATGAAGATTTGCGAGAAGCTCAAGAAGATGGACAGCCAAATCTGTGAGCTGAAATATGGTATAATGAAGTAAAAAATTTTTTTTCAAAATGTTCTGAGTATTGCCAATTCTCAAAACAGGCTGTGTTTCTAAAAAGTCATTGTTAGAGGGAAAGAAATTCTCCACTATCAAATGGGTTGCTAAATGGCTGAATGGTGGCCGAGCTTCTCTGAGGGAAGAGAAGAGAATACCAGCACAGTTGGCTTTAGGTAGAATTGTCAACCCAATCAACAAAGTTTAAACTCTTAGATCACCAAGGCAATGTTGACTACGTATGTTAAGGAAAAGTTCAAAATATCAAGGGAACAAACTACTCGTGGTAATTTAGCTCTTGATAACCTACTGAGACAAAAGTTGCACATATTCAAAGGAGATAGGAAGACTTGGAAGTATTAAATGTAACTGTGTTTTTATTCCTAGAGTTGTCTTTTATTCTGCCAGCTTTAAATTTCAGGTTATTCATATCAAATCAGGGTTTGCCTGATGAAAAAAGCCTTATTGCTGGTGCCTAAAATAAACAGGAAAGAAGATGTCCTATTATATGTAAAATGTTATCCTTGGCCTTATACATTTCACACAGTAATTCTCTTCTTACACTGAGGATTTCTACTTGGGCCAGCCTTTTGGGTAGATTGAATAGGTATGATAAAAGGCTGGCAGATGCCTCCCTTAGCCTGAATACCTGAAATTCCACCATTAGAGACCCATTTCTTTTGCTTAAGTCTTTGTTTTATGTTACATACCCAGTGTAACATTGAAAGTACCTAATAGAACTTGGCTCTGGATTATTTTAGCTTTATTTTCTAAAACTGTGTAATATACCTATGCACCATAGCTACATAGCTGGCTATAAATAGTTTTAAGGTTGGAAGATACCAAAGATACTGTTTCTCAATTCGCCAAGGGCAAGCTCTAACTTTCAGGGTAGTGATTATGGGGCAGGCATCCCTTTTATTGGCTTCCAAGTAATAAAGTAGAGGCAGGAATCACTGAGTCCATATAAACAATATTTTCAAAAGGGTCAAACCTGTGCTGATTCTTCCATTCAACAAATTTATTTTGCATATTTACTATGTGCAATAGATGCTACTGTGTTTCTTGAATAATAGAAAAATTAATGAGATATTATTGAGAAGAAATGAATACTTACTAATGTTTTGACAATGCTGGCCACTAGAGGCCTTTGGGAGCCATGAACTAGTTTTAATTTTGGTATCAACCTTTTTCTTGTAGTTTTAGGGTGTCACAGAGATTTTCCCTTTTTAAAATTGTCAGATGCCAAATTCTCTAGAAAAACTCAAAAGAAACTACTAACAATCGCAATAAAGTAGTTTTCTCCTTCAACCATTTATCTTGAGTAGACAACTAGTCCTAATTTTTTCTTCCCAGCTTATTGTTGACCGGAAAGTTGAGGTTGAACAGGGGACTTTGAGCTGTGAAAAATTAATCATTTGGACTATAAAAGCTTTATATGTATTCTGTCAAGTCAGCCATGAAATTAACGAACAAGGTAAATGTAGAGTTAGATTATGTTTTCAATTGGAAAGGTGTCATTTGGTTTTGACCTGAAAGAATATTTTTGCTTGTTTTATATTTTAAAAGGATGGGGATCACTATAAAAATTTAAGAGTTCTCTGGAGCATGGAGTGTAGCTGACCCTCCAAATAAAAAAGGGCTTTAAAACCCAACTTTTATTAATTTTCTTCCAGATTTATTAAGATATAATTGACATAAAACATACAAGTTCAAGGTATACAATGTGTTGACTTGACACACTTATCTATTGCAGAATGATTACATAACATGATGGTGCCGAGACCTTAAGCCACTACACCACCAGGGAACTCCTGTGTCTGTATCTTCTTCTTGGAGTTTTATGGTTTTGAGTTTTTATGGTTTACATTTAAGGCTTTGATCCATTTTGAGTTTATTCTTGAATATGGCATAAGAAGGTGGTCCAGTTTGATTTGTTTGCGTGTATTAGTCCAGTCTTCCCAGCACCATTTATTGAATAGACTGTCCTTACCCCAGTGTAAATACTTGTTTCTTTTGTCATAGATTAAATGACCATGTAGACATGGATTTATTTCTGGCCTCTCTATTCTCTTCCAGTGATGTATCTGTCTATATGCCAAAACCATACTGTTTTGATTATTATGGCCTGTAGTGTAATGTGATAGCAGGTAACATGACACCTCCACCTTTGTTCTTCTTTCTCAAGATTGCCATGACTATTCAGGGTATTTTATGGTAGGGATGGCATTGAATTTACAGATTGCTTTGGGTAGTATGGACATTTTAACTATATTAAATCTTGCAATCTATGAATATGGGATATCTTTCCATTTGTATCCTCTTCAGTTTCTTTCATCAAAGTCTCATAGTTTTCAATGTACTGATCTTTTGTTAAATTTATTTCTAAGTATAAAATAAAACTTTTAAATTAGAGAACACTTATTAAATTTTTGATAAATCACTTGACAACTATGCTAGGTTGTTGAAAGGTTTTTAAATGCTATGTTCAATTATTCCGGGAAGAAAAGGAAAGAATTATTTTAGAGAAGTCAAGCTGAAAAATTAGGCCTGGGCTGCCACTAATTGTTTAGTAAGTAAACTTAAATATGTAGCCATATTCAAGCACACACCTGGTGATGGGGGATGGGTTGGGGGAAGGAGACTTTCCTTTGAAAGAGGACAGTTACCCCTTTGTGATAGGGAAATTATCATCATGAGTATATTACAGATGAGCTTAAATATTTTTCCCTGTTTTGGAGCTTGGCAATAGAGAAGTTGCTGAGTTCTTGACATTCTCTGCAGAGAATCTATGAACAGTGAGCAGTAGTCTTGGTAGAAGTGTTAGATGTTGGTGACAAGTATTATTGGCAGGAAGATTAAGACCTAGATTGGCTGGCACCAAAGCACTAGCATTAGAGAAGTAGGTATATCTCCAAAGGACTGTAAATAAATGCTGTGATAAACATCCCAGTAGGGGTGAGGGATCAGATAAGTTTAGGCAGAGATCTAAGAGCAGTAAGAATCAATGAGAATGCTCCTCATTTTATGCACATGTTTGGGTTTCTTTAAATTTGTATTTTAAAAACTTGATAGTGCTTCGTAATATGTATGCTCATATGTTTAACTGCAGACATACATTTGTATAAAAAGCGGACCATTATTTTCTAGTTAATTATAATCTGTGACTTTTAGTTGGCCACACACAAGACTGTCCCAGTGCATCACCTTTTATCAATTCCTTTCTTTTTATCTTAGGAGCAGCAATTAGGATGCGGTGTTGTTCATTTTAGTAATGATGGTCTTGGGAAGCCATGGAGTGGTAGCAAGTAATACAAAGCTATATAGGCCTTTGTTTTGAAGCAAATATTACTCCATGGAGAGAAAGTCTGATAGACTACAACTTATCCCAATTGCTTTGTCAATAATACACTCTCCTTAGGAATGTCTTGGTTTCCATAGAAATTGGAACTGTTTCCACTGTGGATCATAGGATAGTCAGCACCAACATAAGTAACACCATTTGCTGTCCTAAATGTTTCAGAGTTGCTGTTTTTTTAAAGGATTGTGCTCTTCCTTTTCATCATTTAGAAGAGAAATTGGATTTGACATCTGTGGACCTGTGGAAGATGAGAGTGGCAGATCTGAAGCAGATACTTCACAGCTGGGGGGAAGAATGCAGGGCCTGTGTGGAAAAAACCGACTATGTGAATCTGATCAAACAGCTGGCACCCAAGTATGCAGCATCGCGCCCCAAAACAGAACTCTGACCCTCGACAACGATGCACCATTGATTTAATTAGAGACAAAATGATGCTTCGTTTAGAGTGACCGGGAATTGCACCGAGCATGGTCTCATAATTTTGTTTTGATATTACACCTCAGAACTGGCTATTTGAGCTTGTAAGTAAAACTGTTAGTATTAGTGGTCTCTTGCATTTGTAGTGTGCCAAAACCTGTAAGTTCCTTTCTCCTAATTTCCTTTTAAGGACTATATAAATTATCATTAGCTACCTCCTGAAATTGGGGAAAGTGGATTTCTAAAAAGTTGATGGAGTTAATTGATTCCAAGCAGAAGATTGCTCAAAAGGCCTCTCTCTGTGCACTAATATTTAATTAAATATATTGAATTAGGACAAAAGGAATATTGTTTAGCTTATCTAACTCTCAACTTCAACTCAAAATAACAAACTGGCATAATCATTTTTTTTTTAAAGTAAACTTCGTATTTTTCAACTGCAAATCACTACTTTTAGTTCTCTTTGGTATCAGAAAAGGGAGGGCAGGAGGCCCTAATTGAAATTAGTGTTCTCATATGAAGAAAAGCTATTTGAAACTTATTTAAACCCACTTAAAGAAAATAGATCAAGAATCCATGCAAGTGTATGTAGCCCATGTTTTAGCCAATCGTATCATTGCACACTGTTAAGTGAACCACGCTCAAGGACACATGCTGATCACACAGTGGACAGGAGCTGAAAGGAGTAGCTGCTCCTTTTTCTGCAGCAACCCCCTGCCCCACAACTTCTCTCTCATCAGAAAGTGTGTTCAGACTTTGCAACCAGCTGTCTGATACTTGCTGTAGCTGCAGTGTTTACAAGGAGCTGCAGAAGACATGTTTACAGGGCTTTTGCCTTTTTTCCTTTTGAATTTTTTAAAACCTATTTTGGAAAGAACAGATCAAATGTTGGCACCTTGGTGATGGAGCAGTTATAAATACATTCTGAGAGATCTTGGGCTGTGCAATTTCTAGCAGGCAGTGAACTTGCTCACCTGCTAGATGTCATCTAAGAGTGTGCATGTTTACCCCAGGAATTCTGGTGTTCCCCTCATTTCTGAGTCTTCCACTGTCAGCCAAGTATTTACTTCTCATATATCTCTACTCTTCTTCAGTCCTAAATTAGGTAGTTCCTTGTTTCTTTCATAAAGAGTCTGGAGTTTTCTCCTTTCCATATGTATATGTTTTTGCCATCCTAGAAAGTTCAGTGTCACCTTGACCCTGGGCTGTAAGTGCTCAAAAGTCTGGTTCACACTGAGACTTTGCATATGACCTTTGCAGTCAGACTTCTTTGCTTTCTCTATTACAGTTTATTGGTAGCTCCCCAAAGTTTCATTTATTGGAAAATCTTATTCCTGTAATAGCATCTCGAATATACAAAGATAGAAGTAGAAATAATAAGACAGAAAGGGCATTGATATGGAATTTACATCCTAGGTTTGCCTGTGGCTAGTTACGCTAACTGAGAAGAGTCATTCAACTTTTCTGACCCTCTAAGTTTTATCTTAGAATGTGGCTAATAATGTCTACTTAATTATTGTGAGGAAAAATATAAGCAAAATATATAACAGAGTGCCTAGCTCAGGGTAGAAACCCTGGTAGAGTTAGATGAATCTGAATGGCATTTTTCTTTTAAAGATTTTCTTTTAAAGATTTCATTTACTGTCACAGATTTGTATTAACAGTATTGGCCTGTTTTATAGATGAGGAAGTGAGGCAGAGGTGACATGCAGTGAATTGCCAGCCAAGGCCCAAAAATGAATTTAGGTCCCCTGACTTCTAGATTGGATATAATTTTTAAGCTGAGAATTTCAGGACTTTAAAATGATATTTGGGAAGCCGGCACATTCACACCTGTGCCTCTGAGTTCTTAAAGGGATTGAAAGAAATAGTCAAATAAACATGACCAAAAGTGACTGGAATTTGATGATGAGTATAATGTGCTCTGGAATGGCACCTGTGATCAGTAGTGGGCTATCTCTTTTTATTTGAGGTGACTCGGTATTTCTGGAGCTTTGTTTAATTCTACACGCCTCCATGATGCTATTGCATCATGTGGGATGCAGGAGAATTTAGGTCAACTGTCTTGCCCAGCAACAAGGATGATGAATATGTCCTTGGATCTTTTTATTGCAGCCCCATCCACCAGTTCTCTGGCAATGCCGGGTAATGCACTCATCAGCATATGTCTCTAGAATGCCTATGAAGACTTTCGAAACTCAGCAAAGCAACCTCAAATGAAGCACTTTGTGGGTTGTGCTTCATTTCAACTAGTGTGACTATTAGTAATTTTCCCATTTATTTTCCTTTTTCTGTTAGACAAAAAAGATAATATAATGTGGTACTCTATTCCATTTTGAAGAGATGCGTTTCACTTTTTTAAACTGTCAGAAAATAGAGAGGTTGACCTTGTTTTCCTGTTTTCATTGTAGTATCAATTATTTTCACCTAACCTAATCTATATGTATTGGAAAACATTCTAAGTTATATATTTCTCTTCAGAAGGGAGAGAAAATAAGTAACACAGTGTTTGGGAAATTAATGAGTATCTCTGGATGTGCTTTGGTTAAAAGCCTACTTGTGCCTTAATATTATAAGCCTAGGTCTTCATTAGCAAATACTATATTAGAAAACAAAAACCACTTAAATGCTTTTACTAATCATTGCACTTAACTCAAATGGAATCCCCCTGCCTCTGCTGTAAGAATGATGATATTTAGATGATTGAATGTTTTTTAACTGTCATATGTGGTTTGAGTCGAATTATTGGGGCAGTGGCGATTATTGATTTTTTTATTCCTAAAATCTTGACTCTTTGATGACTATGTCATTTCCTAGGAAATGGAAACAGGCAGGAAAGACTCCCAGGATACCCTTCTCTTACCTTCACTTGCCCCATTGTACAAAATCAAAAGCCTCACAAAAACAAAGCAGAACAAAACAAGAAAACCACGCACAGGCTTACTTTCTTTTTATGTAAGTAAATCACGCCTTATATTTCCAGTGATTCCCAGGTGATTTGGGGTTTGAATTTGCAAGAGAAATGCCCAAGGCTTTAATGCTTGTCCTGGCCCCACCTCTGCTCCTGCTGTCTCCCCGGATGGTGGCAGGGTGATGGTGCCATCACTGTCTCTGACCCAGTCCCATCTGCTTTGGGAAGCTTACATTCTTCCATGGATGCTTCTCCCACTTCCCTCTTCTAATTACAGAATAATGACATGTAGGTGGAAACTTTGTGATCCCAAGGAGAACGTCAAGGGAGAACTTGTTCTTTATCAACAAACACAGCCAACAAAATGGTTTCCTCTGATTCTGCCTTGACTGATTATGCCCTTGCCTGAATAATTTCACACGTGTGTGCATTCTGTAAAACATTCACAGCCGTAGGATAAGGAAAGAAACCACCGTGCCCATTCCTAAGTAGGCTGACAGAGGCCTCCTAAATCAAAATAAAATATAGTTTTCTAAGTGAAGAGACTGTTGGAAAGAAATAACACACCTGAAAATTTTGCTGGTTGCAACTGCCAGAGACGGGGTGCGTGGAAGATTCAGGTCCCATTGAAGGGTCTTACTGATTTTGTCCATGGGCACAAACTTACCTTGGATTTATCATTACTTTGGAATTCTTGGGTAACCCAAGCCCAAGGATTTTTTTTCTCCTTTGACATGCAGTCATTCACATGCTGACTTTAAGTATATGAGCTTATCTAGTAGTAGAAGTTGAAAAAGGAAATAGATGTTTAAAAAAAATATTAGGTAGCAACTTAACTATCTTTGGATGGGGAATTGGTTAAAAAATGATGAAATTATCTCAATAAGGCAATTCTATGCAACAATGAAAAGACCAAGGTAGATTTATCTATATTGATATAGAAAGATCACTAAGATATATTTTTAAGTGAACAAAGCAAGATGCAAAACAGATTGTGTAGTGTGATCCCATTTTTAAAAATAGCAACGAAACTCCTGTATATGTACATAAGCATAGAAAAATGTTTCAAGTGATGCCTTTCTCTTACTCCCCTTCTCCTTTTCTCTCTCTCTGTCTCGCTCTCCATAAATGTATTACTTATTTTTGTTAAAAGTTGGTGTTGAATTTTATCATATACTATTTTGGGGTTATTTTTACTTTGAGATAATTTTAAACTTATAGAAAAATTTTAGTTTCAAGAATAGTACGCACAAGTCCTACATACCCTCTCCCACAATCCCCAGTTGTTAACATCACACCATTATTTTCCATCTCTCTCAACCACTTGAAATTAAGTTGCAAAAGGAATGATGCTCGTTACCTCTGAATACCTCAATGTGTATTTCCTTAAGGTAAGATAACCATGAAGTTTCATAAATCAGGAAATTAACACTGATGCCATACTATTTCTAATCCACAGATTTGCCACTCATATTTCACTGATTGTCCCAGTCATGCTCTTTATACTCGAAATCGTGCTTTGCATGTAGTTAGCATCTCTTCACTTGGCTTTGGTCTGGAACCAGTTATTTAGTCATCCCTTGTATTTCGTGACCTTGACATTTTTGAAGTGTACACACCAGTTACTTTGAAGACTGTCCCTCAATTTGAGGTTGTCTGATGTTTTGTCACAATTAGATTTACGTATATTATGGGAGTATCACAGAAACGATGGTGTGTTCTCAGTGCATGTTATCAGGAGGAACCTAGTGCTGATTTAAGGTATTACTGTTGATTTTTACTTTTATCATTTAGTTCAGATGGTGTCTGTCAAGTTTCTCCACAATAAATTAATAAGTACTTTGCGACAGGCTATTAATAAGTATTAATAAGTACTGATAAGTATTCATTAAGACACTAGTATTTTGCGGGGTGATAGTTTAAGGCTGTGTAAGTAGCTATTAATAGTTCCTCATTAGATCTTTATCCATTAATTTTGGCATCCACAGATGCTTGTTACCTGACCCAATTATTAAGGTGGTTGATAAATAATTATATAATGCTACCATTCCTTCCACACTTATTGGTTGGTGTTCTCCTATTAAATAGGGTTTTCCCTTCTTATTTATTTATATCAGTGTGGATTCACAAATTTCTGTTTCATTGAATGAGTTATATTCCATTCCTAAGCATTATTCACCTTGATGCTCAGACTGGCCCAGATTTGGCCAGTGAGAGCCTTTTCAAGGAGAATTTCTTTATTTTTTGCCCCAAGATATTCCTGGCTCATCAGATACTTTCGCTGCTCCAGCCTTGGAAGTAACCTCTCTCCACAGAGCCCTAGTTCCTTTTAGTTGAGAATAATAGTTAGAAATCACAATGGGGGCATTAAACTTCTCAGTGCTACCTGGATGTCATCGATCTGGGGTGCTCTCCATGGCCAGAGCTACACAAACAGATATATACATTGTCTTTACCTATAACTGCGTATTTTTGGAGACCCTGTGTCGTGCCTCCAATTGCAATCCAATATTGCATGACTTATTCTAGTGTTCCCTTTTCCGTGTCTGTACCCACTTCTTCATCAGTAAGAAGCATGGCTCCCATTATCCTCAGTGTACTTGATTAATTCTTTTGGAGGCAACCAGTCTCCCATCCACACTGGCTGTCTTCTCACCTTCATCGCTCTGACTCATATTGGCAGTGCAGGTCAAGAGCCAAGTGATCCCCCCGACACTGGTGGTGTCCCAGCTGGGAATCCCATGTCCATATCATTTTGAATGAATCTTGACTATTTTACTGAGTGGCTGTAATCTATCGGTTAACTGAGAGGTCTCTACAGACAGAATATCCGGTTTACTTGATAGCTCTGCCCTTCTGGCTGTGTGATCTCGGGCAAATGAGAAACCTCTTTCAGCCTCTAAGATTCCTTTCTTGAAAGAAAGCCATAAGCAGGAGAAACCAGGCTGCTCTGCTGCTTCTTGCTGGTTTGGATATAGATCCTGAGTCTCAGAATAAAGGGTTCTGCCTCCTCGGGTCAAGTAGCCATTGACTGAACAATGAAGAGCAACCTCCAGCAGGCCACTGGCGGGGGGGGGGTGGGTGGACAGGGTGAGAGGGCTTTGGAGTGGTGGGTGGCTGTGCCAGCCAGCTGTGAGGGAGCATGAAGAAGGAGGCTGATCTATGGTATCACTTCACTTGGAATACCTTCACTTGGAATAACCCAGTGCAGAATGACATTGTAAATTTGAGACCTCAGGTTTTTGTAAATTTGCAAATTGAGAGTGGTGACGCACACTTCGCCTTCCTTAGCATGAAGATTGAATGAGTGAATCTACCCCAGTGGCCGAAGTGGGAGGTGTTTAAAGGACATTTCCCTTCTCTCACCTCTTTTCAAAAGGAATATATATTCACTGTAGAAAGAAAATGCAGATAAGCAAACATAAGATAATACAGGTGTGATAAAAAAATAAGGTGAAGGTGAACACTGCTGCCCCCTGCCATCCAACGGAAAGGCAGGGATCTTCAATACGGAATGACAGCGTGGAAGCTTAGTGACAGTGTGTGACAAGTTTCACCTTGTTGGGTACAGTCAGTCAGTGTGAGCTATGGTTGAGAGAAGGCGTGTTTTAGAGTGTGCCATAAATCATGGATTGCAAACAGCGCATTAACATAAATTTCTGTCAAATAAAAACATTACAGTGTGTCCTCATCCACCTTATTCATGGGGTCTGGCACCATGTGACTTCTGGCTCTTCCCCAAAGTCCAAAGGACCATGAAAGGGAAAACATTTGAATCAACTCAGGACATGGAGGCAGCCACAATTGTGCAACTAAAGACACTCACAAAAGAGGACTTCCAGAACTGCTTCAGAAAGTGACAAGGATGATGGGATACATGTGTTCAAAGTGAGGGGGATTAATGGCAACATGTCTTTTACTATAATAAAGTTTTTAATTCAAACACCCACCATATTTTTTGAGCACACCTTGTAGCTGTCACTGGCAATCCCATCAGGTAAAGATAACTGTTTACGTTTGGAAATAGGTCCCTTCTAGTCTTATTTCTATGCATATTTAAGACTAATGTTATGGAGTTCCACTCCTTTTTCTTCCTATGCAAGGTGAAGACCAGAATCCCTCTGGGTACCACTCCCTGATTCTACTGAGCCTCTTGCTGGCTAGACCCAGCAGCACAACATTCCCACAAAGCAGTCAGCAAGCAGGCCAGTGTCTACACTTGCACCTGGTGACAATGTACCACGAACTCCTCCTGCTGGGCACTTTTGTCACGGCAGCTTCTTCCTTTCCAGTTACAGAAGGCCAGGGAACAGGTCTCCTCACTCTTGGATCATCATGAGTCATATAAAGCATAAGCTGACTGAAGTCCAGATTCCAGGGGAAACAGCAGTGTGAGCCTTTTCTATTCAAGTGCCACTTCATTGAAACTTGTCTGGGCTGAGGTGTTTGAGAGAGCAGATGGGACTCTAGAATACAAGATTCAGACGATGTGGGGAAGCATGGCTCTGAGACATGTGCACACGTTGACTTGTGGACTTCCCATCCCTTCTGTCCTGCCTTTGATGTTGGTGTCAATTCATCTGACTGGTCCACTGGCCATATGCTTGGTAATTTTGTAAATGTTTTTGGAAAAATTACATAACACTGTATTGGTGCTGGGGGAAGAAAAGAGGGGAGAACAATATATAAAAGTTAGCTTTTTATTCTCTTGAAATGTTTACCACACAGCCAATGAAAGGATACTAGTCCAAGTTCAAGTTGGCTTTGCAGCCCTTCAAGTATTTCCTCTAAGGACCCACTGATCTTCCTCTTACTTAAGTTTGTGTCCATCAAAATTCACCAGTCTATGACCTTGTTCTGGCATTGTCATCATATTTTCATTCATTTATTAAATACAGGTAACCCCTGTGTAACATGGTTGTTAGATTCCTAAAAATACCGTGTTAAGTGAATCTGCATTATATGAAACAAAAGACTAGTACAAAAAAGGGGGTTAGGTTCCAAAACTTAAAAAAAATATATCATTTTTTTTTATAATTAAGAGAAATATCTTTAAGCAATTTTCACCAAAAGTATATCATATTAATATGAATTAAATATCTTTTGCTGTTAAAAGCTTTTATTACACTCCATGTTGTATGGAGATTGCTCTAATTCTTCAACTGTGTTAGAGTGAAACTGTTGCAGGCTGCTGTGTTGTGCGAGGGTTTCCCCAATTCTTGAATCGTGTTAGAGCGAAGCCATGTTATAGGAGTGCCCTGTTATATGGGGGTTATCTGTATAGGAGTATGTTCTAGATATTCTGCCCCAAATTTGTTCCTCACCATCTATTAGCAGTTTGAAATTTCATCCTTAGAGATATAAGACCTTTGTATCTGAAATATTTACTCACCATAAAGAAAGTGTCTGATTAAAATACAAATAACTTTTCAGCTTTTTTGGTGAATGCATCACTGTGTATTAGTTGATACAAACTCTGTGTGAGGCCCACTTGGAGGGAAGGAGGAAAGGAACATACCAAGGGAGATGGTAACAAGGGACTGAGAGGAACTAAAGCCAAGTATTATCTCTACAGGTTTGCTGACTTTGCTGGTTTCACCATTCAGCAAGCATTTGGGTAGAGCTCATTACTTTATTTAAATCCATCATCTCTGCCCCATACCCTTATTTCTCTTCTCATCGAGCTTAGCCATATTATAATCATTGCTTTTTGTATATCCTCAACTCCTTTGATGCCTGCCAAGTACTCTCCTGGCAAACCCTGATGAAATCTGTCCCTGACTGGCTTTGTCCCTGCACTTGAGCAGCTAAATCTAGCTGGAGAAAGGCTCCCAACCATGAGGACTATTCCATATCAAATGCATAACTGTCAATCGCAAGAAGCCCTCTGCGTGCCTGGCAGTCCTACCTCATTCCCCTAGCCAGTGAACTCTTCTACTCTCAAAGAAGATAATTTCACATCTTCTGTTTTTTTCTGAAATTCTACCATCTCCTTGCTGGTTCTCCATCTCAGCTGATCTCTATTCCAAGTGAGAAAACAGACATGATCACAAAAGAAGATCCATGACTTTCCCCACCAAATCGACCAACCCACTTGCCTTTGGACTCAGACACTTTCTCTTTTGTTTCAAATGATGGGCAGCTCATGCTCATTTCTTCTCAGGATTGGCTCCTGCACCCATCTCTCTCCTACATACTTGGGGTCCTCCCCTCTTTTGGATCATTCCCATTAATATCCATATGAGCTGTTGTTTTTTAAAATTTTTCAGTTGTGGTGAAATACACATAACATAAAATTTACCATTTGCCATGGGCTGAATTATATTCCCCCAAATTCATATGTTGTAGCCCTAACCCCCAGTGTCTCAGAATGTGACTGTATTTGAAGAAAGGGCCTTTAGAGAAATGATTAAGTTTAAATGACACCTTGAATTTAGCGCAGTGAGACTTGGCTGACCATACGTACCATTTGAAATGGGACAGTACTGCTGTTTTCTGTCCCATTTAAAATGGTACGTCTGTTCAGCCTAATCATAGTGCTTAAAAGCAATGGTTTTGGAGAAGATAGGTGTGGATTTGCATCCTGGCTTTACCACTTATTAGCTGTGTGACCTTGCCCATTTCTATGACTTGTTTTTCCTGGCGGAAGATTGTACCTTTAAGGAACCCATTTTGCCCAACCCCCACACCTCTGGCAATTAGCAATCTGTTCTCTGTATTTATAAGCTTGGTTTTTGTTTGTATGTTATTTTAGATTCCATATATAATATAAGTGAGATCATAAGATATTTACCTTCTTCTGTTTTATGTCTCTTAGCATAATACCCTCTAGGTCCATCCGTGTTGTTACAAAAATGGCAAGATTTTATTATTTTTTTATGGCTACATAATATTCTGTTATATATACATATGTGTGTGTGTGTGTGTGTGTGTGTGTGTGTGTGTGTATGTGTGTATGCCACCTCTTTATTCATTCATCCACTGATGGCTACTTAGGTTATTTCCACATTTTAGCTATTGTAAACAATAGTACAATAAACATAGTGGTGCATATATCTTTTTGAATTAGTGTTTTGGATTTCTTTGGATAAATACCCAGAAATGGGATTGCTGGATCATATAGCAGTTCTATGTTTATTTTTTTGAGGAATCCTCATGCAGTTTTTTATAGTGGCTGTACCAGTTTACATTCTCTCCAACAGTGCACAAGTGTTCCCTTTTACCCACATCCTTGCCAATACATGTTATTCCTTGTCTTTTTGATAACAGCCATTCTGACAGATGTGAGGTACTATCTCATTGTGGTTTGGATTTGCATTTCCCTGATGATTAGTGATGTTGACCATCTTTTCATGGACCTGTTGGCCACCTGTATGTCTTCTTTGGAAAAATTCAGATTCTCTACCCATTTTTAAATATATATATATTTATATATATACATATATATACACACACACACATATATATATACACACACATACATACACACACACACAGAGACACACACACACACACACACACACACACACACACGTATATATATTTGCTTTTATTGGTTTTTATTGCATTTTTTAGCCCAGGTTTCTGAAAATGTGATGTATGGATCACCTGCATCAAAATTACTCAAGGTATTTGATAAAAATGCAGATTCCTGGGTACACCCCATGACATTTTATGTGGTAGGTCTGGGGTGGGGCTGAGGAATCTGTAATCTCACAAGCACCCAGGTACTCCTTATGCACACTAACATTTGAAAATGACTGCTCTAGACTCTTTATCTAGGACCATTAGAATTCTATCAACTTTTACATAGTAAATATTTCTTTTATAAATGAGAAGAAGTTAAATTAATTTAGAACACTTTATTGAAATTTCATGAGATCTTACGATACAGTTGGAGATTATCCTGGAGGAGGCCAAGCTAGTGGTTAAGAACAGACTATCTGGTGTCGGGGCTGCCTGGGTTCCAATTCCGGCTCTGCTACTAATTAGCTGTACAATCCTAAGCAGCTGAATTTTTACTAAATTTTACCTAAGTTTTACTTAAGTTTTCTGTTCCTTAGTTTCTTCTCTGTCAAATGGGGGAAATAATAATACCTATTTCCTAGGGCTACAGAAAGTGCATTAAGATCAGTCAGATAAAGTACTTAAGGATGCTGCCTAGCATGCAGTGCGCACTCAGGAAATGTTAGCTCTGGGTCATTGTTCAGGTTGGTAGAATTATGGGTTGGTGGCAGCCTGTTCCCTACCAGCTTGTTGATGATGGAGACCATATTGCCTTCTTTTGCTTATGAAAATCACAACAATGGCCTTTCCAATCACTTTACAACATGTCCTATTTTCTCACCATTGCCCAGTTTCTAGTTTCTTTCAGATGATGTCTCCCAGGGTGCACCCACTAGTCGAAGAGCTGAATATTAGAACATTACATTACACTGCAGTTGGATTTTATTTTTTTTTTATTCTCTTACAGAACATAATGTCTACATCTCTTTTTTTTATTCCTTTTTTCCTTTAGAGGGTTCATGGGCCTACTCAGAAATATTCATCCATTTTATTTTATGGAATCTGCACATTGCACAGGGGCTGGCAGGCCTCCCTCTTACATGCCCTTAATCAGAGGGAACTCGCAGCTTCTAGGGGCTCTCTGCAGCCTATACTCCTAGTTGGCTGTGGAGTGGAAACTGGACCTCTAATCATTACTAGGAGTAGTAATGATTGGATTTGGTTCTTTTTCCAGGACTTCACAAAACAAATCTAATCCTTTTTATCCCCCTTGGCAGCCTTTCACACATTTAAAAGCAATTATTCCAATAAAAATAAATTTAAAAAACACCCCAATAAGTCTAACAATAAAATAAATTTTAAAAACACCCCAATACGTCTACCAATAAAAATAAATTTAAAAGCACCCCAATAAGTCTAATAATAAAAATAAAATTTAAAAAACACCCCAATAAGTCTAACAATAAAATAAATTATAAAAACACCCCAATAAGTCTACCAATAAAAATAAATTTTAAAAAATAAAAGCAATTATTCAAATTCTCCTCCTTCTGGCTTCATTGCTTCCAGCTTTTCCCATACAAAAGGAGTTTCCTTGGCCTGTGCTCTAGGCCCTTCTGAGCATTCCTTTTTAAGAAAGTGTCCACACTAACTAAAGTCCCTGGTTTGAACTAACCAGTCTGGAGGGACTAACATGCTTTCCATTTTTATTCTGTATTAATTCAGCTAATTTGTAGTATTTTTTTCTTTTTTTCCAAACATATAATATTGTTCACTTATTTTGAGTTCAACTGAAATCTGTTACTGTATTTTTACTTGTGCTGATTAAGCCATTTATCACTTTTACCTGTGCAGTTTAGATGCTTTTGAGACTCATTTGCAGGACCCCATAGGTACCCACTTTACATTGTATCTTATTAGTTTAGCTTGTCACCCCAGTCAATATAATAAAAATGAAAACAAAAGAATAGGAAAAAAGTTAAATGCCATAAAAATAAAAATCCTTAGCAGTAAATCTGCCAAAATCTAGAAAAGATGTTTTTGTGAGGAATTAAAGAAGATGTAAATAAATGCAGAGAAAACCATGTTCACACATTGCAAAATTGCATATTGCTAAAATATCTACTTTTTCCAAATTGATCTGTAGATTCACCATAACCCAATCATGATCCCAGAAAGCTTGTGGGGTTTTTTTTTTGTGATAAATTGACAAATAATTCTAAAATGAATATCTAATTGTAAAGAACCAATAATAATAATAATAATAAAAAACAACTTTAAAAAGAAGGAAAATCTAATTGTAAAGAACCAATAATAATAATAATAATAATAATAATAATAATAATAATAATAAAAAACAACTTTAAAAAGAAGGAAAGTGTTGGACAACTTGCACTACCTAATTTGAAGAATTACTCTAAAGCTTCAGTAATCAAGGCAGTGTGGCACTGGCTTTATAGATAAGCAGATTAATGATCAGAAGTAAAGCATTAAGTGGTCAATTGATTCTTTGACAGAGGTGCCAAGTTAATCCAAGTTAATTAGTGAAAGGATGGTCTCACTAACAATGCTGGAACAGCTAGGTAACTATCATGGAAAGAATGAATCTCTATCCATACTTCCCAACAAGCACAGGTCTGTGGATCAAATGTGAAATTAAAACTCTTAGTTTTGAGAAAAGCACACAGATGAAATTTTTTTATAATCCTGGGATAGGCAATTAAAATAAATAAATATAAATTTATTTATATATTCTCCATGGAGTTTTATAAGGACAGAAATATGGTTAAATACTCAAATATTGGCAAAATTATTGTACAGACAAATCTTGTGCCATTGCCAAATATGAACTGTCAGTAGTGTGGTTATTCAAGAACTGATTAACTGAGTGCAAACTCAGCTTTGAAAAGACAGTTGAAAGATCGAAGTGACAAATTTAAGGTGGTTGCAAAAATAGGTGTATGATAATCCAGTTGTAACAATACTGGTGCAGTTGTCACAAATAAACAAGTGATTCTACCACCAAGTAAAAGAATGGAAAGGGAGATCTTTTCTGGCCATTCTAGCTGGACTACATTGTTTAAATCAGGAGGCAGAAGGAGCAAAGCTTCTTTCTTTCCTAACATACATGCTGACTAGAGAAATGGGTTTCTGTGTTCACAGGCCTTACACAAAAAGCAGGTAAGTGTGAAGTGTACTCTCATTTTTTTCCGGTGGCTTTTTCTCTCAGGTAATCACATTTCTATGTGATAGATTCTGAGGTTCAAAGTAGAACATTTGTAAAAAGAAAAATGATCTTTGGGAACCAAACTTTTAAATGCTTTTCTGTTTTATAAATAAAAATTAATAGATTCCACATTTTCAGTTACATAAAGTTATTTTCTTTCTTCATTTATACTTTTAGCTTCTCCTAAGTTCTCTGCCTCTTACATATCTGCTTTCCTAATTCAAGAAATGAAATTTCCTCATTCATTTTGCTCATAGGACCCAGTAAAAGACTAGGCCAACACCCACCAAGGGCTGAAGGGAACCCGGTGCTGCCCACAAGCAACCTCTGTCTGAGATTTGAGAAACCTGGGCCTTGCCCTTGAGCTCTGGGTACCCTTGCCCTTGGCCACTGGACCTCTGTGCGCATGCACAGTGACATCACGTCTGACCCCATGCACCTGATTGGTTACTGGTATTCTAGGCTGAGAGTTCTAAACTGCCTAACTGCTGCTGCTGAGATACAGAGGCGAGAGGCAGTTGACTGCTCTGGACTCTGGTGTTGGATTCAGAGACTGTGAGAAGCCTAGCGAGTTCTGAGGTGGTCCTGAAGCCTTTGGGCGGGGCCATGAAGAAGATTTTTGGCTTTTTGGCGCCAAGGCGCTCCACAACCAAGTCGCATGACAATGATGGTGGCAGGATGCCTGAGACTGAAGAAGGGATAATTTTGGAAGTCAAGTACATCATCCGAGATAAAGATCTCAGAAAACTCCACAGAGCTGCCTACGCGGGCAACGCCCAGGAAGTGAAGCAGCGTCTGTTGGACCGTCCACACCGTGTGAATGACAGAGACAAGAAGAACAGGTGAGAGGGACTGAGAGGCCCATGGCCATGGGTGGGCTGGGAGAAGGCTGTGGGGACTGGGGAGAGGGAAGGGCTCATCTGCCAGGTCATCCAGCGGGGGAGCCCAGTCCTCCTGTCACTGAAGGCATCGGGCTGCCTTCTGGAGGTGGTGGGGACCTTACCTGGGCCCAATGTCCAGCCAACTCTGAGTGCAGCAGAAACCAAAACTTACGTACTCACTCACAGTTCCCCTTATAGAATACTTTACTTAAAATTTAGAGCCATTTAACTAAATATCAATAGTAGATACGAAAATAATTATATATAGCACTTTAACTTTGAGGTTCACATGTTTATGCCATAATGTTATACACTATATAGACAAGTGCATAATGAGAAAAGTAATTTCCATAGTAGATCCACTTGTGGCCTAGGAACTGGATAAAATCCAGTATCCACTTTATCTCAGTGTACATCTCTGCATCTATGGTCTTTTCTTTTTTCTCATTTATTTAGTGTGTGTGTGTGTGTGTGTGTGTGTGTGTGTGTGTGTTTCCTTGACTGGTTCATTTATCTTTCAATTCCCTTTGACGTAGATTATTATATTGGTTTAAGGAGTCATGTGTGGTCTTTACTGAGGAAGCTTAGAAGGAAACTGTCAAGTAGGAGGGTGGTTGTTGTCTTGAATAGGAAGACTCCTTTTCTCAAAATGTGTGCTCTTCTAAGTTTATCAATTTTACATAAACCTTCTATAATATCATGATTTTTAAATTTTTGAATTTTGCACATGCCATCTTTTTTATTGCTGTGATGAAATTAAGAAAATTTATATAGTGGACAAAGATTTCCCTTTTTAGATGTCAACATTTGCTATGAATTATTTTAATAGCACAAATTTTTTTTCCCTAATAGCTGTAAAGAGATAAGTGATTGGGGCACAATAGAAATGCCGACACCCAAGTATATATAAGACTTTAGAACTTGATACTGGTGACATTTCCCATCAGTAGAAAGGATGAATTACTCATAAGTGATGGAGAACACCTGTTAAGTGCCTGAAGAATATTAGCTAGATATTTATATACAAAGTTAAGTTCCAGGTGGAATTATAAATTAAAAATTTTAATATACAAAGTGAAGAAAACACAAATGCCTATTTATTCATTTTTTACATTGACAAAGACTTCAAAACAAGAGTTCTGGAGGTTGGTTGAGCAATATAAAAAAATGAAAACACTCTACATCAGAAAATAATATTAATAAAATAAAATACAATGACATAAATTATATATATATATATAATATATAATATAAACATATATATCAGAGAAAAAGTATATCTTCATTTTAGAGAAGTCTCTGAAATCAACAACAAAAAACCCCTCCAATTTGAAACTGGACAGAGTTCTTTTTGTATAGTGTCCCTGTTAAGAAAATGGATTTAAGTTAAAAGAGAAATATATTTTTTCACCCACCAAGTTTGTGAAAATGATGGGCCATCCTCTGCTAACTCAAGTTGGTTTTGACTTTTCAAATAGGCAATTTGGTGGTAAGTACCACATTTAAAAATTGTATATTTCCTTTACCCATCAATTCTATTTATTGCAAAATATCTTTATGAAATAATGACATAAATTACATACAATTTGTTTTTCTCAGCACTACTTAAAATAGCAATGTATCATGAAGAATTCATATAAACAAACTTGGTAAATAAATTGCAGTGCATTCATAGGATGGAATGATCTATGACTATTGAAGGTGGGATAGATAATAGATGCATGTGGACATGCAAAGATGTACTTTGGTAGATTGGAAAGAGATAAAAGAAATTGGTTTGATTTTACATGCACACAAACAGACTGATTTTCTGTTAGCCAAAACTATGTGCAAAATGTGAAAGAATTGACGTGATCATTTGTGTTCTAAGTGAAATTTTCTTTTCCCTGTTTATAAAATCTGATTTCTACAATGAAGATATGTAGAAATTCTAGTAAAAGTTTATTATTAGTGAAGTAATTCTGGGGACTATTTTATGATATGTAGGAATATGAATCTTGCACAGATAATTTGTCATTTTTCTAATTAAAACTTTTTTTTTTAAAGATTGGTATTTTCTGACAACTTTTAGCCTCTTCTGAAGAAAACTGAATCTTTTTATCTGTGCCTGTAGAGTATGTGTGTGTGTATATATATATTTCATTATACAGTTATTTTTTTTATATATTGCTTTTTAACTATAATATGTAAATGATTTTTGATTTATCATTTCAGCTCTGTCCTTATGAAAATAAAAAAAATGAAAACTAGCAAGTTAATTTAAAAATCAAAAACAACTTTTATAATAACTTTTAAAAAAATTATTGTCTTGTTTTAGTTCATTATTTTAATCCTCTGTCCCCATAATGTTATGAAAAATTAAAATTTATTTCAATGCCAACTATGACTTAAACTGCAGTAGATCAGTTGTGCATACCATTATTTCACTTAATGTAAAGTGCCATGGATAGTAGGATATCCACTCTTGTATGAACCAATAAGAAATTTTATTAAGAGCTACCATTTAATGTTGTAAGACATTCTGAATTATAAATTGCATTTCAATGTCAGAGATGTTAAAATATTAGAAAATAAGCATCTTAGAATCATTGAAAGTAGGTAGAATGACATTTTACTTAACTGAAATGTTGTCTTTGTAAAGTAGTAGTAATAGTAATAATTATAATAATATTGTCTAACAATTATTGAGCTGTGTTTTGTGCTAGGAACTGTAGTAAACACTGCATAGATTTCATTTAAGCAAACACCAGTATCCTGTGAAGTAACTACTGATTTTTCTCCCCACTGTGTTGATGAGGAACTTGAGGCACAGGAAGACTCAGTGATAGCTAATAAGTGACAGAGCTAAAATAGGCTCAAGCTCAAGTTGAGCTGAATGCCCAGTTCATGTTCTCTCTGGTCACATAGGTTGGTCTTTCATTAATTGGGTGAGCAACAAGAGGTAATAAATATTGTCCTTTGTCCAAAAGAAAACTCAGTATTGTCTTTGATGTCATAGGGATAGCCTTTCGTGTTTACAGTTACTAGAAGAACTGCATGTTTTGATATACTGCGCTCTACCTTC